>JAVQIZ010235784.1:0-34154 GCA_036023535.2 Galaxias brevipinnis | reverse complement strand
TGTGTGTGTGTGTGTGTGTGTGTGTGTGTGTGTGTGTGTGTGTGTGTGTGTGTGCCAGTGTGTACGTGACTCTCTGTGGTCCTGGAGCTCAGTGAGCTTCCGTGGCGTTAAGCCGAGCGTCGGCCGTGATTAGAGTGCTAATGTAGCAGCTGGCGGTCAGAGCGACCGGCCCCAGCCTGGGTGATGACGCAGCCTTCAGGTCTCACATCCACCAGCAAAACCATAATGGGCCCGTTAAAGAGTCACACCCCCAGCACACCCAGCACACCAGGCTACTGCCTCTGCCTCTGCCCCTGGCCTCGTCTGGGCTCCTGTTTCAGCTCCTCGGGCTGGGGTGGTGCGCGGGGCCTGACTCCAGCGCTGCCAACAGAGCTTATACAAAGGCTTAAACACACTTAGAAACTCAATGCATGGAGACAGCTGTTTTGGAGTTGATGAGTAAGTAGTCTGGTGACGCGCTGGCTTAATGACTAAGATTTATGACTCATGTCAGCGGAGTGACAGTTCCCATCGTTACTTAGTCCCGAGGGGCCCTGTTGTTCTTTGTTTGCACAGTGGCTGCCAGAATCATGTTGCAAGTTGCAAAGATCCACCACCGCGAATCCAGAGATGGCTGACGTGATGGCTCACTGAATTTTCTTACCTCATTTTTTTTTGTCGCGCAGTGCTATGAGAAGGTGATCCACGAGTTCCTGAAGAGCGACCACCCAGCGGTCACCCGGGTGTGTGTGGACAACGACGACGCCTACATCGGCATCAGCTACAAGAACCAGGGCAAGCTGAAGGACCGGGAGAGCGGCTTCGATGAGCAGCGCCTCAGCTCCGACAGCGGCTACATCATCCCCCTGCCCGATCTGGACCCGCTGTCTGATGACGACCAGTATGGAAAGAGAAACCGACACAGGTGACAGAGTCCGCTCCAGACCCGGCCCGAGATGCCCTGGATATTCCTGTTCAAACAGTCCCTCTATATGTGGGGTTAATGCATCGCATCACTGAGTGATATGTTTAGTGTATTTGCCAAACATGTTCAGAAATAGTGTTTTGGTGTGTTACCATCTCCCGAAACAAACACGTGGTTTTGACACGCGGTGGTGGGGCTGTGTGCGTTTGCTCCGCAGCTCTCAGACGTCCGACGAGAGTGCCATCGAGACGGGCTCCAGCAGCTCCATGCTCACCAAGAGGGAGGGGGAGACCCTGGAGGACATCACCCTGCTGGAGGAGATGTGTCTGGACTCCAGTGACCTGGTGGAGGACAGCTTCCTGTGACCGAGGGCTCCACACCCATCCTCACCCTACAAACACAGAGTTAGAGAGAGAGAAACAGAGAGGGAGGTCATAGGGGATGGAACACTTAGATAAAGACTATTAGATTGACCAAAGACACTCCCTATAAGCTGCCCCACCACGTCCCCCTTGTCTCCCTTTTGCCTGTCAACCCGGAGACTGAGCAAGACCACTCGACTGCTTGGAGGAGACTGTACAGGGACACCATGGTACGTTTTTTTCGGTTTTTGCTCCTCAGACCGCGCCCTCGGTTGGTCTGGAGGGGCGAGCGCTGCTGGAGTGGGACACTGAGGACTAGTGGAACCAGACAGCGCAACGTGGTCCTGTTGGATGAGACCTAATGCACATAAAGAAAAAAGGGACGGAGGACTGATTATGTATATGTATAGAACCTTATCTAATGGGCATTCCTGTAACAGCAACATAAGCGAGGGACAGATGGCTCGTGTGGATATCAAAGAGTCCCGGTACGGCCACAATGTTATAGTATGACACCTCCATGCAGACCTAGAACCACTACAGATCAAACTACAATCAAACCATATCACACTGATAGTAGCAACCACACCAGTGGGGCGCGTTTGACACAACACCTCACCTACCTGCAGTGCAAAAACACCTGATGCTGGCACAATCAGTAGTGACACTAGATTTAAAAGCACAAATTCTTGACTGTATATATATTTTTTGTATGCTACCGTTTTACGTTGTAAACAGTTAAATTAGTGCAGCAGTTCAAATTTATTTTTCTACTTAAAATGATGTATATGCAAACATGTATTATTTGTGAATATTGGGCTGAGGAAATTGACCATAGATGTTTAAATGAAGAGTGTGAATATCATGAGCTAGTTTAAAAGTCAGTGGACCCTGTTTGTTGTCAAGCTTTTCCTTTATATAGGGGTCGATGTTTTTTTCATAGTTTCTCAAAGGTTTGCCCCTTTGTTTACTATTAAATGAGATTGTAAAGGGAACATCAAGAGTAAAGGGTGATAGAAAGAGATATTTGTTTATATAAAAATATTTCTCACAATATTTCAGTTGTCATTCATCACGTGGATAACTATAGGGAAGTCTAACAGCGATTCATTGTAATGTTAATAGTGGCAGTGTTTTTTTGCAGAAAGGTACTGTGGTGGCTTTCCAGTGTTTTAATGGAATCATCAATCAAACTCTTCTGACACGTGAAAACAGTGTCCATAAATAGTTACATAATCTCAATGCTGGAGCTGAAAAGTACACTCGAAATGTGTTGTTTTCACACAAAGATTAACTGTTAGAGGGTGTGATGGAAAATGACAATTATTTGCCAAAGTCTCTTACATGTGAACAAGCACAGGATTGAGGAAGGAGTCTTTCCCTGCTTCGACGTTAAACCATTGTGAACAGACTAATAATATGATTGAATAGACAAATAATAATATTGAATAGACAAATAATAAACCAGACAAGACATTCGCATGGAGAATGGTGCCAGAGAGAATTTACCACCTGACTGGATTTTGCTTCAATGTCAAATCTTTGGCCCAAAACATATTAAATTGTATGTTATAATGTTTTATTTCTTTTACTAAATCAAAGTATACATCGGATGTCCTTTGTAGCAAACTGTATTTTTCAATGCTGAAGTGGTGGAAAGGTTGTATGTGCTCCAACCACTATCCTGTAGACAAAGATGTCAAACTTGTTTGAGCCATTCAGATGTAAAGGACACTTAGGAAACGCTCTTGATTTTTGAGTTTGTTCTATTTAAAATGTCGCATTCCTCTACCTACTAGCTATTTCACTGCCTCCCTGCCCTGCTTTGTCTCTGACAGAATCTGCAATCACGTTAAAACTGTTGCACTTTTTATTTCCTATATTTTTTTCTTATTTGAGATTTAATTCAGCTGTGCTTGATGTGGTTTTGGAAGGTCTTTTCTCTCTGGCAGCAGTGTTGTGAATGTTTCCTAGTGGTAGTGAGAAATTAAGTATAATCAATGGTACAGTATCTGTAGTTATACGTAGTTATACACAATACCCTAATCCTATCCTCATCTTTCAATATGTATCATGTACATTCAGATGATTTATATTTCAAATAAATGATTTTATCATACAATCTAATATTAAGTGTATTTTTATTTTTATGTGTGTATTTTTAATAATGTGTTTCATAATAACAAAGACTATATTATCATTATTCTATCTTCTCTACACATTATTTCAAGATTGAAAGAGAAAAGTCCCTATCTGGAGAGGAATTGCTGTCTACAGTATCATAGTTATAAAGGTTTTGATTGGAGATTGGTTATATATAGTCCAATCATTACAATTGGAAAAATGCTAATTGTTTACATATGCATGTTTTGTCTCCCAAATATTTTCAGACAAAATCCAGACAAAAGTTTCCACTGAGTAAAATATTACAGCATAATTTCAGGTCAATTTCACAGTGTGTCGTGTTCTTCCAAGTAAAACTTATTATAATTTCCGACAAGGGTGCCACATGCAAGTGCTCATCTATTCCTCTAGAGGGAGATAGTACACTACTATTACTTGGAGTTTTAGATCATTGCAAGGTCTCCCATCCTCAGGCTTTGTGGCCTATTGTTGATGCTGATACAGGTAAGTCTGATAAAAAGAAAAACCCTGTTACCTTGTCTTTAGGTAAAACATTTTTACTTTATATATTTTTTAAAACACTCTGACTTTTCTGGTGAAGGAGACAACTCAAGAAATCAAATATTTTCAATGAAGCTATATATTATTTATATTTTCATAACTACAGGGAAACTGCTTATAGCAAGGGTACATTTTATGTGAAAATACCACTTTACTGCACCAATGTAGCAATTTTCAGGGGGCGTGAAAGGAACTAGGTAGGCCTCTGCCTCTGACATGGTAAACTAGTAGTGGCAGTAAGGGTGCTTCTTCATTGTTTACCCATGGCTCTGAAAATTCAGACATAATTATTTGTTTTACTTTAGCATACGATATAAAAAAAAGTCGCCATGCTAGAGTCAACAGTAGTTACGTGAGCTGCTTGTAAAAGGACAGTTCCTTGAGAACAAGTTCTACATGGATAGGTGTGGTCCTGCAGTAGTTGTCAACACTGGAGTACAAATGGGTAGTCCTTACATAGAAATCCCTGGGTTATCATTAACTAGAAGGTGAGATGTTGATGTTTGAGGCTTGAATGTGTTTTTTTTTATCTGGGCCAGTATGTAAAAATACTTCATGCCCCAAGTTCCAAGTAACTGGTTCAGAAAGATAAGTGGCTCAAAAGTAGTGGAGTGGTTACCATGTTGTATGCAAAGCGTGCTTGAGGTCTGACTTGAATAGTTAATCATTTTACAAGAAAAACTGTGTTTATGTGTTTGAGACCATGCTTACAAGTATTACCAATGATGTGTGTTTGAATGTTCAATGTTGGAACTAATTTCTTCAACCGAGAAATGTTATTCCTTAGACCTAAACTAAACCCCTGCAGTGTGTTTTTGTAGCAAGAGCATGGATAAACCTTGTCGAGGAGCGATATCTGATTGCTGGCGCCATTTGTTTGCTAAGTGCTAAGTTCACAGTGTAAATGGTTTATTTTATTTGACACATGCACTTCACGGGTCTGACATGTGAATTTTGCATCCTGGAGTGTTTGGGTCTCAGCATTCAGATATAATTCAAAGGCCATACAAGGAAAGCCAATATGTAGAAAAGGAAACAACCAGCAAGACACTTTATCTATGAAATGTTGCACCAACATACGTATAGTCCTTGTTGACCTCACCTATTCTTCCCATGAAGTGGGGAAAGAAAGGATGCTTCCTTTCATACATAACCTGAGCAAAGGATCTATTGGCCCACAACAGTCTGACACTGGATATTATTAGAAGAAGAAATAAAGACCGGTTTTAACTGTAAAGAAATACTAGGAGGAACCATGACTAGATCATTATTCAAAAATTCAAGTGGGTGAAAGACAGCAAGAAAATGAGGTTAAGTCTGATTGTCTCTCCTTTTACTTTAGGAGAGTGAGAGGGAATCAGATTTTGATGTATTTGGCTGCGTGAGCGAGTGCAAGACAATTGGATTAGTAATCTCTTTGGCTTGTTTGATATGTAACATCAGTCTCCGTTGTGAAACGAGACACCGTGCGGCCTCTATGGTGAGCTCCGTTGGGGGGAGCGGGGCCCATGTTTGGACTGTGTGGCTGTAAAACAGATTTGTTTCCAGGTCTCCGTGTGTCCCTAAGGCACGTATTCCATTTCAGACCCATCTCTATGGACCAGCGCTCGCCAGGCTTACTATGGGGCATTATGTCCAGATTAAAACACCATCTCTGTAAGTGATACTTCCATTCATTTGCCCATCCCACCAAAATCACCACCGCTGGAAACTTTGACAGTAGTCCAGGGAAGAAACAATGGGAGACTTACACCAAACTCTTTAAGCGACACAACAGCGTCCATTCAATGCACTGCACAAGTTTTGAACTGAGCTAAAATGTGTTTTCTATCTCTTGGCACAAGCAGTTTTTTGTTGAATGTGCCTGAGAACTATAGGCCTAGTCTGAAATGAGAGGCACATGGAAACCTACATTAGCTATAGAATACACATTTAAAAACCTAACATAGTCATGTCTTGAGGTTGGGATCGTACTTCCCGCTAGCAAACTCACATGATATTATATGATAGCTTCTCACAAGTCATGAGATAAGCAGCCTTTTCTCCTGAGTTCTTTCCCCTGTGTGTGTGTGTGTGTGTTTGTGTGTGTCTAAGTGTGCATCTGTGTGTGGGTGCGTACATGTCTCTGTGTATGTGTGTGTTCTGCAGTTCAGGCATTTTCACTTAATCGTTAGATGTGACTTTTATGCCAGACGAGTCTCTCCCTCAGTGTATAAAAACCAAATTGCAATATTGGTATGCTTCATCCCCATACACTCTAACAGCACGTTTTATGGGAACAACAGTAAAAAAAAATGGCATCACTGTTGTCTCATAAAAATTTTTTAGCACTTCTAAATACTGCCATAACGTTAAAATTTATTGTTGTCTCGTAGATCATTTGTCATTTTCAAAGGTTGACAAAAGCCACAAGCTGTTTATCTTTTCTACATGCCTAATAACTTATGACAGGTCAGAAGTAGGCCCAGCAAATCAGGTTTGTTCTTGGGCCCGGGGGCACGTGTTGCTTCTAATTGTAGACACCTTCTAACACAAACATCAATTATTTGTCGGGTTTCACTTATAATTAGTCGTTCTCAAAAACCCATGGGCTGCGGTTCATGCCAAGTTTATGTCCATTAACCATACTCATTCCACTACCTTTTTTACTTTACTTTTAACTATGCCTGTCCATCACTTCTCCTCTTAAAGCACATTCATTTCCTCCTCTGAAATCCTAGTTCAGAAGCAAGGCAGATATGTTTCCAGCCAGTAAGAGGAGTTTGCTAATTATTCCAAGTCAAGTTCTTAGAAATCCCTATGGCCTCCTTACGTCACTTTGTAGAACTACTTTTGTGGCTATCACCACTGCCTAGTCGCCTATAACCATACTTACAGTAAGTAACCTCACTGGGGAGCCATTTTAAAATAAGAACGGTTTGCCTGACTATTGTCACACTGTAAACACGTATTACATTTACGATGTGCTTTCAGCAATCAAACATCTTTGAGGTTGCTATTTTACTCCGAAACTAAGTTAGCTTGGTGAACACTTTGTCAATGGGGTCTTCAGTAAACCCTTGGCTTTTCATCCTTTCTTTTTCAGCAAATGCAGAAAACCGACACACAAACAGATATTGGCAGATGGTGACTCTGGCATGGACAAGCATGTATGGCTAATGTCACAGAGTATTTTCATGCATTGGTCTTCCATCCATAGCCTGTGGTTTAGACACCCTCAGGACATTTTCTGATGTTCAACCCTAGATAGGGTGAAGGCATCCTGGGAAGATCTTGACAGAGTAGGGTCTGTTTCTTTCAGCTGTGTCACTGTAGCCCATGTTGATGCTATTGGCTGCGGAACACTACTTCTCATTGTTGCATCCTGGGAGATTGTCTTCTATCTCTTTTAGTTTTCCCTGTGTCTGTGTGTGTGTGGGTGTGGGTGTCGGTGGGTGTGTATGTGTGTGTGTGTGTGTGTGTGTGTGTGTGTGAAGACGCAGACAGAGAATGACAGTGTGTGTGTGTGTGTGTGTGTGTGTGTGTGTGTGTGCGTGCGTGTGCGCGTGTGCGTGTGTGTGTGTGTGTGAAGACACAGACAGAGAATATGTGTTGTTGTAGTGAGGGATGGCCGCCGGCTTGAGTAGCAATAAGTGTATGAATGTGTGTGGGGTTGCGTGTTTGTGTGACTGTGTGTGTGTTCTTGTGTACTTGAATAAGTCATGTGGTCTCAGAGCTTCTCGTTAAGGCCTTGGGGGTGCCATCCATTAGTCCATGTGATCAGTGAGAATGGGTTGCCTTGAGGGGGCCGGTAGAGGCCTGGGGGTGAAAGGTCCATAGTACACTGCTTATAATTACACTGAAATACCCTCTTTACTGGCATCAGGAGACACAAGCTCATATTTGCCCAGCTAAGCGTCTAATGTTTGCTCTGTAGCATATGCCAGGCATTTGAGTTACAAATTATTAGGTAAATGAACACTATCTCTGCAACACTCAACTCTCTACACGGTCATATTTTTGAGTTTGATGGAACCAGATGTTTTTGGGATTCTGGTTTTCTTTTGACCATACAGTAGGTTCATGAATTATCTGTTTTTTTTCAGCGGTTTAAGTTCTTCTCCCTGACTGCGCTGCGTCCCCATTCCTGCTGTGCTGCCTGCGTGCAGGATGTTTCTGGTTTGCTTTAGTGGTTTAGCCCAGGACCAGCCACAGGCGAAGATGCTTTACTCAAGCCAGAGTCTTCTCTCACCCCCTGCATCCTCTTTGTTCCCTATCTACTAAAGCAGAAAAGAAAAACGCTCTTTGTAGCTCTGGTTTGTTACTTGAGTTCCAAAGTGTGCAGAGCAATTTGCCATACAAAGAATGTATCTCGCGTGTCTCCTTTTGTAGCAAGAGTGTGGAAACTATAATATTGTTTTTATATGAAGCAGATCCTCCATTCAGAGGTACCATACAGCATGTTCTTTACGGAAAAAGAGCAAAACAAAATTACACATCTGAAATGATTCGCACATAATAAAACTAAGATGACAATTTAAGGAGAAGTAGGTACTTTTAAGTTACCCTATTTTTCCCAGAGTTGGATCGTGTGTTGAAAAATTACTTTGTTATAGGTGACACAGAATGGAAGCAAAGGCATAAATATTATTTTACTTTTTATTTGACCAAGTTCCTCATAAAAAATGTTGTCATAAATATAGGGTTTGTCAATCATGAACAGGCTTGCATAACCTGCTTTGCTTCGTGGGAATTTATAGGTTGTCAGCGTTCTTTGAAAAAGTGGTGAGAGTGTAAAAATAGTACAGAAGCTGTATGTGTGTGCATGGCTGCGGGAACAGAGGTACACATACAACGTTATATTTCAACAACTGGCTTGTAAACTGCAAGATGAGATATTAGAAACTGTCTAGAGAAGAGTACGAAATGGTGATCAATGTATGCTGGTAATTACACGGTTGTTTTAGGGGTGTGAAAATTTTTCACCCACATAGACCTTTAAGTTGCAGCTTAATTTGATAACCACACACAGTAATTGACTATGCAAACATCCATACAAATTCTGGGACCCTGAAGGAGATCCTGCTGATTAGTCCTTCACAGACGCCAAGAGCATTAAGAAGACCACTGTGAATAACTGAATAAAACGGTTCAGTTCAATACCAATCAATTTCCATCCGGAGAGCATGAACAGGCTAGGGGCTACAACATGAAACGATCAGAGTCAAACTTAACTAACAGGCTATAGAAGTGGAGTCATAAATAAGGAGAGGGGCATGTGAGAATACAATGGTGTGGGGGAGCCTTGTGTGTCCGCTGTGCTTGTGTGTCTACTTTCTTCGACACTCAATAGTTCAGACCGTGATAGAGTTGATTTGTGAATCCCCAACTTTTAAGCATGCAATTCCCCCAACATACACACACAAGACTGCCAATATTTCAGGTATCAGTGCATCTGTACCAAACACACCTCCTTTTAACTGCACTGCTGTTGTCTCCAGGCAAAGCATGACCCTATCACTTGGATCTCATCCAGTCTTTTACTACCACACTATAATTGTGAACTAGATGTTCCACCTTCAGACCCCGATACCTGGGGCTTCCCCAAGAAGTAGTGTGGATAGCGAGTGATCCGTTGAAAGTCCACGTTTTATGATGTGGATACTGAAAGACGCACACCGTGCAGAGGTATTCCAATAATCAATATAGCCCTGAAGCATGCCCTCAGTTTCAACAAAGACTGATGAATTTACAATCTGGTTTTTAAAGAGACTAACCATCACGATTGGAAGCGCTATTTGCACATTTAACTTGATGTATATTATTCATTAATTTTAAATGGTTTAAAGCTTATATATCTGGTTATATTGCATTGTAAGCAGTAGTTCAGGCAAGGAATTCAAATTGAACAAGTCATAGCCTGTGGGGTATGGGCCAGTACAGTTTTACTGGTTGCTTTAGAACTGTGAGATTCCAGACTACATCAGTGGACCTTAAACACATCCTCCAGTCTGAGAAAAAAAAGGTTTTCTGTCGTCTGGATCGAATGAAAAAGCACTGCGTTAAATGGTTTCATTTCCTTCAATTCTATACTGTTGACAGCCATTTCACCACAATACATGTGCCCGAAGTGCCAGCAAACAAAGACCATCCTGTGACAACTGGACTGTGTCTTTATATACAATATGTGTGCAGTATTAAATCACTGAGAGTGTCCCAGAGTCAATGTAGCCGCGGAGTACAAGCTGTCATGGCCCGGTCTTGTAGAGTCAGACCCAGAACTTCCTCTCTCTCATGACCACCAGACGTGTTAATTGCTGCTATTGTGAGCAAGCTGATAGGTTTGTGCCACTAAACAGAAAAGGCAGTCTGTTTGGCACTGCTGGGAGCGCGAGACCATGTGATATGTAGAACAAAATACAAGGAAAGCGTCGAGGTGCAGTACACTCTTTCCTTTAATCCAGCTCCTCAACAAATATCTGGAATGATGCATCGATTAAACATCTGTCTTTTTCTTATTGGCTCATTCTTTTTCCTATTTTGAAAAATAAATGACATTTGGAGTGAAACAACAACTATGATTCTATCTAATATATATATTTGTGTAAGGGTCTTGCCCGAAGACGCAAATATGTCAAATGTTGCGCGTCCTTTCATCTGCTTATAGATTTGTCAAACACGACCACTTCTGGTACTCTATGGGCAGTCTAGAGGAACAAAGGGTTAGTTGTGGCGGTATCACAACCTCTAGTATGAGATGGAAAGATCCTCTGGGGATGTTGACAAAATCACATGCACAAGCTATAACAGGCCCAGCAACCCCAAAACCGACCCGCCAACTGCTCAGCATATCGCAGTAAAATTAACGAGAAAGTTGCTGTCATACTTTTTCAACCCTACTGAATATGATTTACAAGCGCATCTCTGTGTATTTCTTATTACATAATTATTATTATTTATTGATTGATTTATCGACTGATTGTAGATTAAACATAGCAAAACAATTATAGACAGAATAAATACATACATCTTGCATGTCACCATTGCATTCTGCTCATCAAGAATCATTACAAACATGGGCATTGAAGTGTGCTACTCTTCACTTATCTTTAGACACAACATTAAAACCACTGAGAGGTAAAGTGAACATCACTGATCATCTTGTTACAATGGGACCTGCCAAGGGGTGGGATATATTTGGTAGCAAATGAACAGTCAGTTCTTGAAGTTGACGTGTTGGAAGTAGGCCCAATGGGCAAGCGTAAGAATCTGAGCAACTTTGACAAGGGCCAAATTGTGACGACTAGATGACATTGTCAGAGCTTCTCCAAAACAGCAGGTTTTCAGGGTGTTCCCAGTATGCAGTGTTTTGTACCTCCCAAAGGTGGTCCAATGAAGGACAACCAATCCCGCAGAGGAGCTGTGGCAGAAATAGCTGAAAACCTTAATGCTGGCTATGATAGAAAGGTGGTAGAACACACAGTGCATCACAGACCGGTCAGAGCGCACATGCTGACCACTGTCCATCCCCGAAAGTGCCCACAATGAGCATGTGAGTGTCAGCACTTGACCATGGAGCTATGGAAGAAGGTGGCCTAGTTTGATGAATCCTGTTTGCATTATGGGAAGAAGGCAAGCCGGCAGAAACAGTGTGATGCTCTGGCAATGTTCTGCTGGGAAACCTTGGGTTCTGGCATTCATGTCGATACTTTGACACGTACCACCTACATACACATTGATGCAGACCAAATAGAATTTTCACAACAACGGTATTCCCTGATCGTGGTGGCCTCTTTCAGCAGGACAATGCGCCCTGCCATACTGCAAACATAGTTTAGGAATGGTTTGAGGAACATGACATACAGTTCAAGGTGTTGACTTAGCCTCAAAATTCCCCAGATCTAAATCCGATCAAGCATCTGCAGGTGGTTTTGATATTGTCATTGATCTGTGTATATGCACATTTGAGTGGATATAGCTACTTTCAGTATGTTGAAATATTGAGTTGTTGAAATGTAGGTCCACTACATCAACATTTTAATAATACAAGTTTTTGTTTAAGTCCAGCTCCACAATTTATATTTGCAATTGTTAATATTTCTTTCATATGAATTTACACAGCAATGAACATGAAGAGCAAATGATCTCTGGAAGCATACTTAGTTATACTTATAGTGGCTGGGTACAGAACCCAGGTCAAGCAAGTTTTTATGAAATATATTAAATATTAAATCAACTTGTATAGGTTTGATACTTACATCATAACGTAATAACACATTAATTAGAAGTGAACTTGTCTGCTATTTTCCTTTTTAGTAGGTTATTTTGAAATATTAAGTCATATTCATGTAATCAACTTACGATTTTGTCCAAATTGATTAGTGCTTTGATCTAAAGTAATTACGTTTTCTTTACAATAAGATTGTGAGCATTGAATGTGGTGCATTTTCAAAATGATAGTTTCCAGATACAAATGATGTCTATGACAATGCAACAATCTGATCAGAACAATGTATCAAGTCTTTGAGAAAACAGGTGACCAAGGCAACCCCTTAGTAGCTATATGCAAAAACATAATTTCTTTCCATGGGCCTGCCTTTTTATTGGATTCTTGATAACCTTGTGTATGAACGTATAGGCCTATATTCATTTTTGTTAGTTCAGAAACAATTCTGAAATGACTCCAGCCGCTCATCGTCATGATTAGACTACAGGCTAAATGCACAGCATCACTGCGCACACATGCAAGTGCGTACAACAGTGCCTTCACTCTACTTCCCAGCAGCACTCCGCGGCATTAACAAGCGCAAGGACTTCAGAGTAGACACATGCACTAACTTAACAGCAGGATCGATGGAATTGTAACAATGGAATACGACTGGATACTGTTTTCTGTCTTTTTACAGTTAACCTTTCATCCAGGTAAGACCTAAAATTGCTGAATATACCACTTAGGTAGTTTTTCCGCATATACCTGAATCAGCATAGAAGCCTGTTTATAAACTTCGTCTGAAGTACTGCTGCCACTCTGACCATAACATCTGATAACTTGTGGATCACCTATAGCAAACCTTGGTAATGTTGAATTATGAAGTTTTTTTCAGGTTAGTTACTCTATTCAATCCAAGCCACTTATGTTTGTAAGATAATATTTATTTTTTACTTTTGAATACAATTATCAGAAGGATCGGGGATGTATTTCCTATATTTGTCTCCGGCTTCTTTTCTTTTCTTTTCGCTTATTCTTGTCGAAGGTGATTGTCCGAATTGGTAGTAGCGTAGGCAACTATATCGCTGAAACCTAATGAGGAAATTGGATATATGTGCCCTGAAGCTCAAGTTGCGCAGCTTCAGTAATTAATTTATGAAACTGAGCACCAAATTTCAACCCATAAGGAAAAATAAAAAAGTAAACAAAAATACAACTTATAAGCAGCTATACCTCTTTCATGTAATAAACGGTTTTTCCTCGAGCTAACCCTAAAGGACCTCCCCTGCGATAACCTAACTGTTTTTATGCAAATAATGAATCACCTGGAAGTATGCAAAAAAAAAGCTGTGGCTTGTCTCCAGCTCTGCTGTTTCTGTGCCAGTGTTCTTCTGCATTCTGTCTGTATTGTTTGTTGTTTGTTGCGCCTATGACCACATTTGTTAAAAATAAAAAAAAATAAAAATTTAACTTGATACTGACAATGGAAATATATTGATTTTAATTAAATGTGTTTCTTGCGTTGTTGGAACGCTGTCCCATTATGTTATAAAGTTTACTCTCAGTCTCAGTTTTCACACTTATTATTCTTAGGCAACGCCTATTCATGATATTGTTGAGGCTAATTGGCCGGACTCAAAACTAAGTGATAATAGAACCTGGCTTAAGATGTTGATCTAACCCTGCAGGTCTTGGTTTATGGTGAAGGTCTTGGTTTATGTTGAAAGATCAGCTTTCAACCGAGCAAACGTTTGACATGTGAGCCAACTAAGCGCAGTCCCTTCCGTTTATGTGTTTGTGAGTGTGTGCATGGGTGTGTGTATTCCCTGGTATGTGTTAGTTTTGACAGACTGCTAGACACAGGACACAACTGCTTGCACAGGTCATGTCCCAGAACTAATTCAAGTCAGACAAAAAGACAGACGTTGGTGAATTGTGTTATGGAGGAGGTCCATCAGGAAACTAAAAGGTGATGCAAAAAAAAAATGTTACAGGCAGCACCAGGCCCACAATCACTCCCAATGAACCCCACATAGTCATCCCAGTCAACGGCCCGTTCAGCCTGCGCTGTCACGGGGAGCAGGTGGTGCGCTGGCAGCGGGAGGACCGGCCCAAGGTGCGGGGGGAAGAACGAAGTGCCGGGGCCTCCGTCCTACGGATCCCCAGGGCTCAGCCTCTCCACATGGGCCGCTACATCTGCGTGGAGGAGAGCTCCGGGGAGAACAGCTCCATCTATGTCTTTGTGAAAGGTATACTATCCCACCTTGATCTTTTCTTCTGTGGGAAAGGCAATGCAGATAAAAGAGGGGACAAAAGGAGAATATGAATGCATGACAACACAGGCGGTGCAGGATGAGTCGTTAAGGCTGAGGGCTCCTAGAGTGACTCCAGTATTTGCTCGTCCATTAGTGCACGTGCTTGTGCAAACAAGTTCAAAAGGCACGGTGTGTGAAATGGAGCTGTCAGGGTGCTCGCTCGTAGAGATGTGGCCAAGGCTGAGTGACTGTTGATATTTGAACACATAGATATTGATTAGTGTGTCTCACGAAGGTAGATCTTTTGACTCAGCAGATTAAGACTTTTAATGTGGTCGGGAGTGTTTTGAATTCATGCCAACACTGTGGGCAATATTTCCACTTATTACAAGCACTTGTTGAAACGTGTATGTCTCTGTTGGTATTTGTATATGGCAATTTTACATGTAATTTATGTATTTCTGTAACCAACAAGGGTGTGATACATTTTGACACTGTTCTGCAGAAACTTATTCTACCAGATCAGTTTGATTTACAAAATGAGCCATTCCATTATCTTTTGTGTCCGTCGTTCTCCAAGCCAAACGAGAGCATGCTTTAAGATGTGTGCACACACCTGAGGCTGTGTTGACACACCATCCGTTGATGCAACGGCGGGCTTTCCTTCTTTCTTTCTTTTTTGGCAGAGCCCGACAATGCCTTTAGAAAGTCTCTGGTGTTCAACATCCTGGCGCGCGTGGGAGACAGCGCCTCCATCCCGTGCCTGGCAACAGACCCGGGCCTGGTCAGCCTGAGCCTGGAGACATGTGATGGTGGCTCCTTGGTCTCTGGGCTGCATTACATCGGCAGCCTGGAGAAAGGCATCATTATCTACAACACAGACAAGGCCTATGAAGGTTGTTATGTCTGCATGGGGAGACTCGGCGATGCCACCGTCAAATCGCATCGCTATGATCTCACAGTACGCCCAGGTGAGAGAGTGTCTGCGCGACTGTGTCGCTATGTTCTTTATGCTTTTCTCTGTGTGTGTGTGTGTGTGCGAGAGAGGGAGAGAGAGAGAGAGAGAGAGAGAAAGAGAGAAGGAGAGCATAATTGGGTGGACTCCAGCTTTGTGTGATGTTGTAATTTTTTCAGCCGTTATTACCAAGTTGCTCCCTTGAAAGAGTGGATATTTATTTGCCTTGCCCTTCTACCCAGTCCCTCAGCTCCCGCCTGTGGTCATGATACACAGTCCCAAGAGGGTGCTTCTGACCCAGGGTGAGAAATTCTCCCTGACCTGCAGCACCACTAATGTCAATGGCGACATTAAACTCAAGTGGGCTGCCCCACCTGGCTCGGTGAGAACCTTTGCCCTCTCTCTAGCTCTCCCCGTCCCTCTCCCTTTTTCTCTCTCTCATTCTCTCCCTCCTTCACGCTCTCTCTCTCTGTTCTACATCGCCAAGTCAAGGTCTGCCTGACTTAGACATGGGAAAACCACCAGCATAGCCCACACAAGGGTCGTGTGTATATATATATTTTTTTTCTTGGGTCGTGAAGATGTTGGGGTTTTTTTCTTTTCAAATTTTGAAGGAATGTAAAAAATGATGAGAGATAGAATTTGGGCCCAGACTAGTGCCTTGAAGGCTTGTCATCTGGGGCTCTAAGGGAGCTGGTGGGGGGAAGTGAGCAGAGCATGCCTGGGGAGGACAAGGAGCGCAGACAGGGTTAATCTGTAGAAATCTCTGGGCGTTGACAGGGTGCCGTCTGGGCTTGGTATCCACAGCAACCGAAGGTTGACAACACCTCACGGATCCTGACTGAGCCCATCACACATGTACGCACCGCCAAACTCCAGGTGGCCAGTGTGAGAGTGCGGGACTCCGGGAGATACCGGTGTGAGGCCCAGAATGAGAGAGGGATTAGCTCCGAGTCAGTCTGGCTTGATGTGTTTGGTGAGGGAATACGCACCTATGAGCTGCTATTAAAATGATCTGTTAACACCCTAATCCACATTTTAAAAAAGGTTTTATTTAATAATATATATACGTATATATATCTCAGTTTCTTTATGACCTGTCATACTACAGGTCTGATATAGTGTGTGTCAACGATGTGTCAACGATGTGTTTTTGGTTTGCAGCTAAAGGCTTTATCAACCTCAGGCCTGCCGAAAACAGAACCATCCGTGTGCGCTCTGGGGAGAGTCTGACCCTGGAAGCTGAGATGGAGGCCTACCCCCAACCCCACACCTTCTCCTGGAGCTTCATGGGCCATGAGCTTAGGAACACCTCTGACCATGTCATCAGTACACACAACCATTCATACAGGTGAACACACACATACATGCATGCACTGACATGAGCGTACCTATGCAAACGCACGCACATACAAAGGCATATATAAATAAGCCCTGACGTTAACAAACACAAATGTGCCTTCTGCAATGCACCTACACACGCACATACACGTACATACATACACAGACACACACACACACACACATGCAGACATACTGTACATACATAGACACACACACACACACACACACATACACACACACGCACAGACAATTTACAGACTCACACTCCTTACCCACTTGCCCAGGAACAGCAGAAGTGATGAATGAGCAAAGTCCCGCACTGCACTGAAATGTAACACCCTGGGTGTCCAACTGGCCTCAGGTCAGCCGTGCTGATTACACCTCAGTGTGACACAATGGCTTCCTGACAGCCCTGCTGGCTGCAGCTCCTGCCAGAGAGCCAAGAGGAGTCCTCTGGGAAATTGATTAGGTGCCCTCAGGGCTTTATCTGGAATCGTTCGTTAACTGGCGCAACATCTGGGGTGCAGCATAATGACTGAAACGTGTACAGTCAGTATTCCAGATAGCTCTCGGTGCACTCTCTGGCCTCAAGTATCAAGTCTGAAGTTGTTCTTCAGTATAAGTTTGTTTAAAAAAATCATTGTCCCAACATATAGTCACCGAAATTGCTAGTGTAATGTCTTCCTAACTGAAACATTTAAATGTTTTGCAATAGCTAACACATTTGTTTGAATGTGCTTAGGATTAATGGGTGTTTCTGTGTGCTGGCCTGTGATGGCGTTTTCAGGTACACCAGTGAGCTGAGACTGGTGCGGCTGAAGATGTCAGAGGGTGGGGTCTATACCTTTTTCACCTCCAACGGCCACGCCACAGTCAATCAGTCCTTTACAATCTACGTCATCAGTAAGTGATGCAGTATGCAAAGGGTTTTAGTGCCCTGATGTCAGAAACAACGTCAACTAAATAGATATGTTTTCATGTATAGTTAGATTTCAACTGTAGCTGTTACATTCTAAGGCTGCATATTTATGTTCGACCTCCCTTTTTTTCTCTCTCTGCTTCTTTCTTTCTCTCTCTCTCTCTCTCTCTCTGTCTCTCTCTCTCTCTCTCTCGCTCACTCTCTCTCTACCACTGTGTGTCAGGCAAACCTGAGATCGTGTCACATGAGGGCCCCGTGGATGGGCAGGTGCGCTGTGTTGCCGAGGGATTCCCGGCCCCCCTGATCACCTGGTACTACTGCGAGCAGCCCTACATGAGGTGAGTCCCAGCCGCACCACGCCTAGCGATGGGGTCAAAGAGCAGGTGGCTGGCTGGAAACAATGGGCAGAGCCTTGGATGGTAGTCAAAGGCAGATAGTGAATAGGAGGTGAAGTGATACTTAAGAGGGCGGTTGTGTCCTGGGAAGACTTTTATAATTTATGTTCGGCAATGGTCTTCGGGTGCTGCTGACGCACACAGGCCGACTGCCACAATAAATAAGTCAAACGAGGATCCGTGCATGCGCTATATAATTACACTCGTCTGCTCTTACCAGCGTGATTTTTAGGTTGTCATTAGTAATTTCATATGGGTGTGCTACGTTTCCGCTCTGCTAATCATCTGTTTGTCAGAGTGAGTTGAAATGAGGGTGGTGGAATGTTGGACGACAGGATTTTAATGAGTTGTCTTTGTAATTGTTAGACTGCGGTGAGATGGCTCCCATCATGTCATGATGGAATGTATTGTGATTGGTGGACTGCCATAGAAAGATGATTTGACGTCCTGCGGACAGGTAGCCCTATTCTCGCTTTTCATAGTAATACCAAGGAGGAGGAGCGCAGTGCTGCCATAGTAACATCAGTCACGGGACGTGTCGGCAGTGAATCAGGGAGATCACCTGGACATTATCCCGTACATTATTTGATCATAATCAAATCGACTTGTGAAGCTGTCCATTTTGAACAATCAGCCAAGCTTGACAGAGAACAACATGTCTTTGCCCTTTGCCTACTTAGCAACTGATAAAAAAAAAGTTTGAATGGCAAAGCATGAAGTACTTTGTAGTCAAACTAGTAGAGGCTCAGCTCATCAAGGCTATAAAGACACACAGGCGCACAACAAACACACACACACACACACACACGCACACACACACACACACACACACACACATCTACGTCTTGTGAACACAATGGATATACATTAACAGATGTACGTAAATGCTATTTTGAGTTTGACATGGGTAAGCCTGAAAGCACTTAGAATTACACTGCTCTTTATAGCATGGTGCAGTGAAGTTTAAAGCCCTCAGGGCTCCTCTTTTCTCCTTTAGTCTGGCAGACCCCTCTTTGGTCTGCTGATATGGAGACACCCTGCCTCCTTACGGTTTGGATCAAACCTGCATTTAAGTCTGGCATTTCTCAACATCCCCACACTGACAAAATAAGCCTATTCATCAACAGGGCTGTGTGTTGATGTGTACAGTGCTATATTTTTTACAGACTTAGGGGTTGGACAATACGAGACGTTTTTTTTTTCTGCGTTGCACAACAAAGTGAAACTAGTCCTGATATGGATCACTGGGTCGTATTATGTTCTGTTCTGGTGTGTGTCCTGCAACATTTTGTTTGGGTTCAGCGAGGGGGAGAGGTTGGCCGAGGTCCTTAGTACCGGCTTGTTGTTCTCATGTCATACATAATGCCAGGAATGGAAGATGAGGAGATGTGTGGCAGTCAGTAGACTGTGTTGATTCCACCTTTCTCCCCTTTTCAACACTGCTGTGTCCACTTTATACCCCTTTGCTGCATGTTGACACGCAACATTTCCCCAAACCACCCTAGTAGCCCAACCTAACGAGTTGTCATGACATAAAGCGCTGCGCGTGTTGTCATCAGGTGCTCCCAGCAAATGAATGCCACGCAAGAGGAGCAGGACGTTATCACGGTGACCGTGCTGAGTCCCACGTTTGGGAAGACGGAGGTGGAGAGTCGACTGAACATCAGCTGGGGGCGGTACCACACCCTGGAGTGTGTGGCCACCGTGGAGGGGGAGCAGGCATACACGCTCTTCTCCATCAACGGTGAGTGCTGTGTCACATGACGCGCTAATATCCATTGAAGATGCACACACACACACACATACACATACACACCTTCTCAGGACAGCCCATACAATAACAAGGGTAGAACAACAACAACAACAACAACATCAACAACAGGTTGTGTGTGGGAGAGGATGTAAGGGATCAAGGGGGTCAGCTTGTCTCCAAGTTTGTTGTTAAGTTGTTATGTTTGGTGATAATCCTGATAATATCCCCAACATGGGATTTGAATTAAGTGCCCTGTCATCAGTATATGTAAGTGCAAATTGACAGCAAAGCTGGGTGGCTGAGCCTTTTGCCTATACATCTGTGCATGCTCTGTACAGACTGTGGCAACAGATTTCCTGAAAAGGACAATAAAGATAATCTAATCTAATCTAATAATACCATAGTTTGTTTAAAATGTCCTTATTTCTGTTTGCTTTAATAACCTCCCAGTTAAGAGCCTTGGTATCCCTCCAGTAGTAAATACATTGTGATCACATGTTTAAGTCGCCTGTAAATACACCAAATTCACCTAGGCTGTAGCTGCCACTGTGCAAATAGGTAGCAGAACCAAGTTATCAGGGTGACCTAAAGCTCACCTCCTACATGTAAACACAATGAAAGTCCTAAGAATTCTCCTTGTTTTGGGTAAATATTTACAATAGCATATATGGCATCTAGATTTCAGTCACTCAGGCATTGACAAGGGGCTTTAAACTGATAGCATTTGTTTCGTAAACATAGCACTGCCACCCTAACATTGTGCTGTTATGATGGCGCTTATTTTTTTTTTTTGGGACTGGGGGAATTATCTCCCCTCGCCATGGTACATTTACCTTATTTAACAAATCCTCCCTTTCATAACAGCCTGTGCCTTGGCGGCAGCTATGAGACCTGGGGGGAAAGTGTCAGCCGGACAGTAAGCAGTACCAAGAAGCTGTCCTGCGTGGGCATGGACACGGTGCTGGAGAGGAGTCGGGGGGTTGTGGTGGGCACAGCGGGCACGTGGGCGGGCGGGCGGGCTGGCGGGCAGGACGGAGAGAGGAGTGTGTGCAGCCAGGCAGGACGAGCCTGTGGGAGCATGTGCCCAGGCTTTAGCGCCTCACCGAGTAATGCTGTGCCAGGCGTATGCACGCGCACACACACACACACACACACACACACACACACACACACACACACACACACTCTACCGAGTGTATAGCGCAGCGGGGGTCCTGTCCGCACTGGGAGCCGAGGTGTTGGGCTCTGGGAATATTTGGACGCGTCAGTGAGCTGTAGGAAAGAATGGAGGAGGCTTTAGAAGCCACTGACAGGTTTACAGAGGATTAGTTCCTGCAGACTCTGCATTCTCCAGTTTGAAATGGAGAGAAAGCCTCTTAGAGCTAAAGAGCTTATTACACCTCACTGTACAGAGGGGGAAAACAATAGCACACAACAAACAGCTACTAGACGCAAAGAAACACAACGCTCCTCATGCAATTACTGTATGCACGGCATCAACATCAGGGGAGAGAGCAACAGTACGGTGACTCGGCAAAAAAGGGAGCTCAAACAATGATTTTGTTTAATCAAAGTACGGAGTAAACAAATTAAAAACAACTCTGACACAAAAAGTGCAATGTTTTGTCATAATAGTGAAAGACAACGAGGAGCTGTGTCATGAGACTACAGACTGAACAGCCCCAACACACAGGAGTGGAGAGGGCTCTGGGGAGGTGTCTATTTTAATGAACTCCCTCTAAACCATTGAGGGGGCTAGATGATTACATTACATGGGGCTTGGTTTAAAAAGATAACCCCAAAACCTTGATGAAACGTGTCTTTATACCATTGATACCATTTCCTCAGATCTACAGTGCCAGTTAAAAGTTTGGACACACTTTCCCATTCACTTCAATGGGAAAGTGTGTTCAAACTTTTGACTGGTACTGTATATCTCCTCAGATTTAACCTGGTGCTAGTCTTGTGTTATGTTTGTTATTTTAAGATAGTATTAGCTACGACTAATTATGTTGCCCCTGTACATGTCTCTTTGTGTTCCTGCAGAACGGAGAGTTCCTCACGAGCTGTTCACCCCTCTGCTCATTGGCTTCGTGTCAGCAGCAGCTATCCTGTGTCTCATCCTTGTAGTGCTCTTCTACAAGTACATGCAGGTTTGACTGTTTTCTTTTCCCCTTCAGACTCCTTTTAAGTCACAACCACTGGCTATAGTGCTGGTTCAATCATTGTGCTAAGCAGTCCAGGCAAGCATGCTATTTCTCATCTCATCACTTAACTCAAGCTGTCAGCCAACTATGTTGAAGTCACTTTAACAGACTGCTTTTGTAGACAATGTTGATAGTGGTGCATATATCGTGTTCTGTCAACAGAAACCCAAATACCAAATACAGTGGAAAGTTATTGAAGGTATCCATGGAAACAACTATGTGTACATTGACCCTACCCAGCTCCCATACGACCACCAATGGGAGTTCCCTCGAGACAAACTGCGTTTCGGTGAGCGCAGTTGCTTTCATAACTTCTGAATAGCCTACTTAGCAGCAATATGATTTTGAATCCATCATTTCTATTATTGAACGGTTGGCCTATTTTTACCGTAACCAAACCGTTACAACAGATGTTAAAGTGTGTGTGCACTGCTCCGTGCTTTACTGGAGGCTAATGTTGTTTCCAGTATGACATCATTGATTTCCCTCAGGCCTTATCAGAGCAACTGACACACTGAACACTCATGATCTGGCCACTGCTCTGTGGGGCTGTTTTTTTTTTTATAATTGCTGCGGCCATTAGCGAGTAACCAGTTTTACGGTTGCCTATAATGATGAAACCCCACTCCCTCCCTGCAAACAGGCAGTGTTGTTGACATTTTCAGGGTGTTGTTTTTCTGAACAGGATCCTGCGTGTCCTGGTTCTTCTAGGCAGCCGGGGATAAACCTTACCTGCTGATGTCGCAGGGAACTCTGGCACGGCGCCAAAGTTTAGCCAAGCACGCATGGATGTATGTACGTCTGGTTCACTCACTAGGCTTCTCTCTTTGTTCATGTTTGCAGGAAAGACACTGGGATCCGGGGCTTTTGGGAAGGTTTTGGAGGCCACTGCCTACGGACTCTCCAAAGCTGATACCGTCATGACGGTTGCTGTGAAAATGCTTAAACGTAAGCAGAGTGTTCAAAGCAATTTTACTTCCCCATAACAAGTTTGAGAGTATGACTATTTGACTAGGTGTATTTGACTATGTTAAACTATGTAACTGAGTAAAGAAATGTGATGTGTTTTGTTAAGTTATGTGCATAATTTATTCCAAGCCTGGCAGAAAGTGTCCTGCCTAAGGGGTGTGCTTAATGATACCTGATACCTGATACCTGGGCTTAGCTGGTACCTGTCAACTGATAAAACAGGGGTTAGGCTTCTGCACTTCATAAAACGTTGTTTTGATCATTATTAGCTAGATTCAGTATGACATGCTGTACATGTGTTAAACAGCTGCCGTCATACCAGAACATAAAGCTCAATCTGATTGCACGTGTATAGGTCTCTCTCTAGGCACAGTTATGATTGGGCTCTTATTACATTCCCACAGCTAGTGCCCATGCCACGGAGAAAGAGGCGCTGTTGTCAGAACTGAAGGTCCTTAGTTACTTGGGCAACCACATGAACATTGTCAACCTACTGGGCGCCTGCACTGTTGGGGGTAAGTGACAAGTGAAGTCCACGGAGCAAAGTGGTGGCAGAGGAAGCCATTGGGAATGTAAATCACACAGTGAGAGCATGTTATCCACATGATCCACCACACTTATAGGACGAGCACCTAATGTGCCGTATTGGATGGAACGCGAAGGGATCCATGGCCATTTGTTGTACATCGACTCAAGTGATGTTGCCAAAGTCGCAGTTAGGCTGTAAAACTAAAGAGGCTGTTAGGCTAGGGATTTGTAGCGAATGGAATTGGACACCTATGCTGTGCCAAAAAAAAGATGTCCTGAAAAGAAAGGAATCGTGATATGAATCTTGTGTCAATGTACCCAACCTGTAGTTGTGCACATACAGACAGGAAATGTGAGTAAAGTTTGATTGTCTTCTTACTGTTTTTTCTTCTTACCGATCGTTATCATCGTTCCATCTGTAGTTCAATGGTGTTCTAGGCTCTTTAATTTCTTTAGGCTGATTTTCAAAGTATCGTCGTGTCTCCAGGTCCCACATTGGTGATCACAGAGTACTGCTGCTTTGGAGACCTCCTCAACTTTCTGCGCAGGAAGAGAGAGTCCTTCTACTGCTCCAAGCTTGGAGAGGACTGCTATTATAGAAATGTCCAACTCCAGACAGAGACTGCCGGGTGAGTTGTTTCCCCTAGGAAAATAGTAACAATAATTATGATGATAATAATTATTAGGATTATGATAGTTATAATCAGAATAATAATACCAAATGCATTCAGGAGACGCTCGTTGTTTAATACTGGCAGTGGGTGAAGGGAGGATGTACGTATACTACAGTAAACCCATCACATACGGTGTGCATATTTAGTTCACGGTGGATGTAGGTCTGTCTGTGCCGGCGGTTCAAGTTGATTGGAGCGGCGTAGGAAAGAAAAGCATTATTTACTACCCAGGACTTGCGTGGGAGTCGGGTGTTAATGTGGCAGTGTGCTGAGCTGAGACCAGACTGCTCCTTTCCTCTTCACAGAGACAGCAGGACTGACTACATGATGATGAGGCCTTCTGCTTCTGGCACCACGCCTTCTGGCTTGTACTCCGAGAGGAGACACTCGCTACGCAAAGGCAAGATAGATGACTGTCATGTTATTATAATCACACACTCATAGAGGATAGATACACTGTGTGTTTTGTATATGAGGTCAGGGCTTTTTTGGTTAGCGTACAGTTTTTTTTTGTGTGTGTGTTTGTGTGCCGTAATGGTTCTCCGTCTCTCAGGTGGCTCTTGTGGTGATGTAGACGTCTCGAGTGAGATGCTCCTTGAAGACGGTTTGTTGCTGGACACTGAGGATCTGCTCAGCTTCTCGTATCAAGTAGCCAAAGGCATGGACTTCCTGGCTTCTAAAAATGTGAGCATCTATTTCCTTAAATGGTTTGGTCAGCGAAACCATTCTTCCAAAGTAAATAGTTAGAACTGTTCTGAACCTTTTAGTAAAATACCAATTCAATATGCAATGCTAATTGCGGTGTACACTGAAAATACAAAGGGTTACACGAGAAGCTTATATTTTAGCTTCTATGTTGTTGTGACCTACCTATACACACAGCAAACAGTGATAGCCGGAAGAGCAAGTGGGTTGGGTCGAATAGCGAGGGATATTCATCTCATAGTCTTTTATTTCACTACAAAGCATGTATTGTATTTCGACATCCTTTAAACTGGTCCAAAACGCATGTTGGA
This sequence comes from Galaxias brevipinnis, assembly GCA_036023535.2. Taxonomy (NCBI): domain Eukaryota; kingdom Metazoa; phylum Chordata; class Actinopteri; order Galaxiiformes; family Galaxiidae; genus Galaxias; species Galaxias brevipinnis. The sequence goes on along the minus strand of JAVQIZ010235784.1, from coordinate 9,000 downwards.
GCATGCTGCTGAAAAATTCATCAGTCCTTCAAGAAAGCGGACACCAGACCCAGTTAGCCCGCATAGATCGGTGTCACTCTTTGTGGAACAGATTTGAGAATGGAAACTCTGTACTACTTTGGAATTGTTGAGTGAGATACTCTTTCCTTTACATTTCAGTGGGCCATGTTCATGCAGTGTATTTTGGTTTTAACACGTGCACGTGTGTTTTAGTGTATCCACAGAGACCTGGCGGCCAGGAACATCCTACTGACCCAAGGCAGAGTGGCAAAGATCTGTGATTTTGGCCTGGCCAGGGACATAACCACAGACTCCAACTATGTAGTCAAAGGCAATGTAAGTCTGATACCATGCTACTGTAAAATGTTACACAAGTTCAAAACGTCGTTTGAGCCTGCTAGCGGAGTCATTGGATAATACAGTAGACAGTTTGTACTCAGTGTCCTAGAATGTGAGATAAACCTCTGTCATGGGTTGAGACAGGGTACATGGTACACATCTGTCTGCTAAAACTATGTAAGAACGTCGGCTAAATAAGCCGGGGAGTGGGGCAGGGTTTTTAGTAGGTTTTGCCCATAACCCCGAGATGGAGGCTATATGGCTTGCACATTCTTTGATGAGGAATTTATTTAGTCTTGCACACATTTGTTGGAAGTTCATATAATTCTCTCTTGCCTTACTCTACTCTAGTGTCAAGCTAATGCACAAGTGTCAACTAGTGTCAACAATTCTAGACGGCACATGGGAACCACCTAATAAGTATGTTTTCTATAAATCGTAGTCTCACACAACCTTGTTTGCTTTTCTTTTTTCTTGCGAAGAATCGCCTCACAAAATCGTTGTTGAGAGCGTGTTCAGAGGGCAAACCCTCAGTAGGCTATAGGTCCATTATGTTCTGTTGCCAGGCGCTGCCCATTCATATGAGCAGGTGGGGCAGAGCCCCACTAAAAATAATCATTCCCCCAAAAACATAGTTCTTCCTCAAACAATTTTTGCGTGTTAATTTACATTTCAATAAATATTGCCTAGTGTATGTGCAATAAATTAAACAAACTAGTCGACAACTTTTGATCTTTGAAAGTCTCAATTTAATACAGTGCGCAACATTGGGGGCAGGAGACCTCCCTGCCCCGATCTCGTGGGTAGATTTATAATGGCACCTAGTGGTCAAAAATGAAACTGTAATACCTGCCTATAGAGGCTCATTGGGGCAGGAATGAGTCTGCCCCACTCCCCTACTCTGCAGCCCTCTACATTTTCTTGAATTAGTCCGCACGTTTAGACTACTGCAGAAAGTTCACTCAGCATTGCTGCTGCACCTGCTGTGTCTAAAACACTGTAGTTTATAAAAACGACAAAAATTACAAGAAAGTTAGAAATTAAGCAGCTTAGCCCTGATAGACAAGGCCACATGACTCAACCAACTATAGGACATTTTATACATATGAAGAATTGGAGTTGGCTAAGCTATTTTCTTAGACATTGCTTCAGTTTATCCTCTGTGATTATTTGTTGCACATAGGTCTGCTCGGGTTATATAGGATAGCCTAATGTTCATCGTTCCCCCATTGAAATGTATTGACTCCCACGACATTATGTGGGATGCTGGCTAGTATGTTTATAAGTACTGATTAATAATAATTACAGGGCCGCTACTGTGTGTTGCTTACCCAGCAAACATAGCATCTCCTCTGCTGTTTGTAAGCCATCTGCTGTGCAGGGATAGCTTGTGTGTGTCTGCGTGTTTTATAACTTTGTCATGGTGCTCAAGTATAGGCAAAGTGGGAATGCCAAATATTTAGTGCCTGAGGGGAATCATCTGTATACTGTATGACATCAAGCTGACTGTCAAATCATTTGTCTTTTTATGAAATTTTACACTTTAAAATGTTATCGTCATCAAGCAGACACTTTCATCCCAAGTGATTTACGATTAGACTACAGTTCCTTGCTCAAAGGCACACAAGTGGTGGTGTTCCCAGGTGGGATTTGTACTCACGACCTTTTGGCCACAAGGCCACTAGGCCATCACTGTACATATCAATCAACTCAGACCTCCCAGATGTATGAAATAATTGTTAAATTGGATTTACTATACTTATTCTTTCATATGGATTATTTCAGAATGTATTTTAAATATACTGTTTCTAATGCTGTGTGCACTTTGTAGGCTCGTCTCCCAGTTAAGTGGATGTCTCCTGAAAGTATCTTCGAGTGTGTGTACACCTTTGAGAGTGACGTGTGGTCCTATGGCATCTTGCTTTGGGAAATATTCTCATTAGGTATGTATATGTCGGTGTGTGTGTGGGGGGGTGTGTGTGTGTGTGTGTGTGTGTGTGTGTGTGTGTGTGTGTGTGTATGTGATTCTGTATTCCGGTGTCGGCCAGTGTTCGGGAATGTTCACGGATCATGACCTTGTTTAAAGAACGTGGGTTTGTTTAGGTGTTGAACAATTCTTAATTTTCACATTTGTGATCTTCAGGAAACTGTCCATATCCTGGCATGCCAGTAAACTCCAAGTTCTACAAGATGATTAAGGAGGGATACAGAATGGATGCCCCCGAGTTTGCTCCCAGTGAAATGTGAGTGTCTAGAAGATCTGTGTACATACAGTCAAAGACCTATAGCAAGTACAATCTTTAGAGAAAAAAATGTGTAGCAAATCACAGTGTCTCAATAAAAAAAAAAAAACAGTCAGAGGAGAAATAGCTCATTCATGAGATGCAAAATGCAAAGTATATTTAATATAAAAAAGATAGATTTCTGTTTGCAGGGACATAGTGCTGGAATGTGTTTGTGTCTGCTGCACTGCAGGTACCAGATAATGAGGTCGTGCTGGGAGGCTGACCCCTGCCAGAGACCCCCTTTCAGGAAAGTGATGGAGAGAATTGAACAGCAGTTGTCTGACGCAACCAAACACGTATGTCACCCCATTGTCTCCCAGAAATAAACAGAATGTGTTCACTTACACAGAAGTCTGCTCTGCATACCTTGGCATCCGTGTAAATATACAGAATGGAGGGAGAGGGCGGAAGGAGAAGTAGTTCCTATCATACACAATTACTACAAATGTTTTTTTTTATTTTTAACTTTAGCATTAATCTAATAGAAATCTGAATATAAAATTGACTGGTGAACTAAAACACTTGGTATCAAAACTTTGAGGTGAGGATTGATTCTCAAAAATAAACATCAATATCGATAGCATCTATATTTCAGGATCGATCCGTCTATCCCTTCGTTCGAACCTGTTGGACATGTTATGCGTGCAATTAGAAAAATTATGTAATTTTTTGTAGTTTTTTTTCATTTCATTGCATATTCGTTTGTTACTCATGTGAACCAAACTCATGACGGCTCCGATTCAGATTAATCCGTGAACCATCACATCCCTACTTATCACCCTATACATGTTCCTGACATGCTGTCATGATCGATTGGAAAAATTACCATTGTTCATTTTATATGTATTTTTTTAAATTTCAATAGTATTTTACTTTGATTGCTGCCAGGATACACAATGACATGTTGGCTGTGGTACCAAATTACAAAGACCAGCCACGCTCAAAACTTTATAGTTATACAAAAGGACCGGTGTACATCTTGTGGCTTTCTGGTATGTTAAATACTGTCATTTGACTTAACAGGGACACAAGAAGACAGACATTTGTGTCTACAATTACATTTTCCTGTGTGTTTAGGGTTCTAACTAGAGACTTGGCCTGTCTCTCTCTACTGTCATGAAAAAACTATAATTATCAGTAACACGCTACTATGCAGTGTCCCGTTTGGAGTTGAGATATCAAACACACTATATATATTTGTATGTTTTGGTGTATCTAGTCAGCTTAGTACCTCAATTACCTTAACTCCCCTCTAAGCCCCCAGCCTAGAGTGTGTTACTTGGCTATGACAAAGTCATATAACAATTTGAAGTTAGAGCACTACTTTACCTTTGCTGCCATGGCTTGTAACATTCCAGCTCTGTCATAACAATACAATATAATAATAAAATAGATAGTGCTCCTATGGTAGCTATTAACGTCATTGTGACCTTTCTGTCTTTTCTCTCTCTCTCTCTCTCTCTCTCTCTCTCTCTCTCTCTCTCTCTCGCTCTCTCGCTTTTTTCCTCTCTTTTTTTTCTCAAAATGTTTCTCTCTCACTCTCTGTCTGTAGATCTATCTTAACTTCAGCTCCAGGTTTGCAGTAACAGCAAGGACTAGCGAGGATCAAGGGACCCAGAACGAAGTGGCCCTTCATCTCAACTCCATGGGCAGCACTGCAACCCAGCCCTTACTGATCAACAATGAAGTCTTCTTCCAAGAGACAAGGCTTCAGGCCCACCGGGTCTGAAAAGCCGCCCCAAACCCCCTGCCCGGACAACTGCCCCATGAAGTGCCTGCGACCGTGCAGCCCCTGATAACCCGACCACACCGATGTTAATTGGATACCAGTCCTATCGTGCAGTGGAAGTCTCCAACCAACTCTGCACCTCATCATCGTCACCGCCACCTCCTAATTACACGGAGGCCCAGCCTGCCTTGTCCCATGGGAAAGGGCGCCCCTGCGCCCCTGCGCTTGGGCAAAGGCTCTATTCCCCTGGGACACGGAGGGAATTTCACCTCGTATCATGACACTGTACCAGTTATACAAACTGCCTGTTCACAATCTATTCTATTGCAGCTTTTGCTTTTGTGTCAGTAACGTGGTTTTCTTTTACATTTCATATTTTTAAATGTTTTTTTAATTATTGGGTTTTTTTGCCACGCAATGCAAAATTGAAATTATTCTTATTTCTTACTTAATTTTTATTTTTACTAGTGTTAGTTTTTTTTTCTAATGCTAAGTTATTTAGTGGTTCTAATCTATGTGTTTTGATGCGCAGTTTAAAGTTGGAGGACGAGGCAATCATAGACCACATTAAGCTTATCTTCCGTTTTGTCTTATGATATATTCGTCGTCAGTATTATTTCACATCTTCAGGCCTATGATAATATGAAGAAAAAATGTTTTGTTTAAAATTTTTTGGGGCCTATTGGATTTCAGTATCTGATGGTAAACAAGCTACACTGTTGATGTTGGTATTGGACTGTGAGCCCAGCCCCCAGAAAGAGTCCATGATTGCATTGAAACTTGTATTTAGTTGCCTTTGATAATATTTCTGGATGAACCCTAGAGATGGTACTATGATATAAGAGGATTTTATGTGCTGTACAGTATGTGCATATATGAATATTCAAGTTAGTGGTTTCAACCTGAGAGATGCAATTGGAATAGCTTGTTATACATTTTGACTGTTGTTCCTAGAGACCTATTGTAAATATGTAAATATTTCGCTTCTGTCGTAAATAGTGTTATTATTGTTTACAGTTGTCGTCTTAAAGGTACTACAGGCTCAACGTAATGACGTAACTTTCTCCCCCTCCCTACTTTTGTCTGGGCTGTTGGGCTTGTAGCCTGTTGATGCCTTCTGCACATACTGCTGTACTGGTTACTAAGCAGAACAGAGACCAATGACAAGAGCCAAAGCCAATGGGAAGCTTGAGGCTCATTTAGAATGCCAATGGGAAGCTTCATTGTGTTCTCCTATCACGACTCACTAGTTGATGGTGGCTTATTGTTCCGGTGTATCTTCTGCTCCCTGCGTCCCTTTACTGCAGGTCATGTCATAGTGCTCTAACCCACCGGTAGCTGGTTTCCCAGCAGTCCTTTCCTTTGTGTCCAGCTGCTTCCGCCGACGGAAGTGGGACTGTACCAGCACTTCTCAGCAAGAAGTCTGTGTCAGTCCAGACACCATCACTACGACTTCCCTCTTCCCACAGTAGGATGTTATTGTGAAGAGCACCTGGATGATGCCGTGATTGTATGCATGTGTGTCCGTGTGTGTGTGTGTGTGTGTGTGTGTGTGTGTGTTTGTGAGAGAGAGAGAGTGTGTGAGAGTGTGTGGGAGTGTGAGAGAAAATGGGAGAGAGAAAAGAAGGGGAGAGATCGGGAGAGGGAGAGAAAGAGAGACGCTACAACAACAAGATGAATCCCTAGTTTGCTAAAATACCAATGTCAAATTACTGCATCTATTAAATTGTAAATAGTTTATGTGCGTGTTTGCAAAGTCAATACTCTGTATTCTATTTTCTTACGGTACAAGGATGCTCATTTCAATATGCTGTTGTTTAAAATGTGTCAGAAACCACCACGACATTGCATAAGGTTGTGTGGTAAGCGTTCATGTAAGCTCTTAGTGTTTCAGACATTTAAGCATTTATCTTTAGGTTTGGCTTTGCTATGGACTTGATTATGACCAGCCTAGTAAATTGTCCATTGGGCACTTACAACAGTGCAGTGACTTACAAACAAGCAAAACAGCTTGCAGTCAAGACCTGATTATTTGTCAACTTCATTGTAGTTTTGCACGTTCACTGGACAGTCTGTTTCAATTTGAAAGGCAGTATCACTAAATTATATTATATTCTTAATATTGTCTACTGTCGATATGATTTGCTTGTTGTTAGAACATTGTTTATTCGTTTCCCCTGTAGACATTTTGCAGTACCTATTCAACAACCGGCTAAGGTGTTTCTTGTGCAAATCTGCTATTTGATGCACTTTCAGGTGTTATTGTTAATAAAGTAACATATATTATGCAATGTATTTCTAAAGATTCGTTATTCCTTTTTCGTACGAAGCATTACTTCATAATTGTTTTACTTGCGCATTGAAACTATTTCCTTTGGGATTGACGTATCGAATATTAAATCCCCCACGGTAGATAACATAATGTCAGCCATCTGTGTGTGAACACTCCCAGCAGGTGATGCCTGGAGCCAGTTGTCACTTAAAATATTTCTGCTCACTTTCTCCGTTCAGCACCTCCGTAAACTAGAGCGCAATCTCACTGGAGCTGACTTCGAAAGAACTGTTGACTTTGATGAAGCGTATCTGATTTCATTTAATCAAATTTCCTGAAACAGTATGGCCAGGGACCCTGGCTCCAGTCCCGTAAGTCAGCGGACATCTGGTATCAGGGGGAAGACCGAGAGGACTTCAGTCCCCAGAGGAGGCCAGTGAAAGACCGTCTCTTGCGTGATCGCTGCGTGGGCCGAGACCATTGTTTCTGTATCTATCAGATAAGAGATGTGCAGGAAATCCCGCCATTGAGGCCTTGTGGCTAAACGAACGCGTTTGTGACTCAGACTTAAAGTGGGCTCTGCAAAATGCAGCTGCAAGAGCTGAATGAAACATTTCAGTAATGGATAAACTTGTGTGGATTGTGCACCTATAGCCTACAGTAAAACTGTCTCACAGCAAACGAAATTGACTCTTCAGGGAAGAGAATCCCGATACTACCACGTGATGTGCTGTATTACTATAAATGTAACCTGTCCGACAGGGTAACCTATTACATTGAATCCAGTTGATAGCTGTCAGCATAATGAAATACAGTCCAATATGATTTGTTATTGCTGCAGGCTTTCCTATTGGGTATTTGAGTTACCATCCAGGTCGCTGCTCTGTCTTGTGCTGACGTCTGCAATTGACATGATGACATAGGATCAGGCCTGCTAGGGACGTTTTGGGTGAATTGATATCCCCACCTGGTAATGCAGGTCCCTTTCTCATTTAGTTGTCCAAGTCCTCAGGTTATTCTGTTGGGGCCCTAATTGAATGCACATGTCTGTGTTTGAGAGACAGATTCACAGGGAGAGAGAGAGAAAAATAAAAATGAGAGCAAGTAAGAGAGAGAAAATTCAAACCCTGGTCACTAGTCTCAATCATTGTCAAAGTGTGTGAATTGAGAGATAAAGTTTGACAGACCATAATCATATGACAATCTGAAAATGTGTTTTTTGTTAACCAATCTGCTTCAAGTTGCAAAACTAAAACATGGTTGTTTTTTTTTGTTTTTTTTTTACATATTTTGTACATCTGGGGTAGGCCTACACACTCATAGTAACACACCGTGATTTCCCATGTCCAATATGAAACACACATTAGTAGAGCACTCAATTTCAACTAGAGAGAGAGACTATTTATAAAACTTAAACCGCTGTTGGCCTGTGTGTGTGTGTGTGTGTGTGTGTGTGTGCGTTCTTGTGTGTGTGTGTGTGTGTGTGTGTGTGTGTGCGTGCGTGCATTCTTGTGTGTGTGTGTGTGTGTGTGTAACAGCTTCAGACCCAAAATGTGTTGACTGCAAGTTGCTCAACCCTCATGTGGTGGAGCTTCAATGGGGTCACGTTTGATGAGCGTGTCACCTTCCTGTGGTTTTGTGGTGAGTCTGGCAGTTTCGTCTGAAAAAAAAGAGAGAAAATGGAAGACTAGCTTTGGGGAGTGTCAGGCAATATTCAATATGTATATGTGGTTGTTAGGGTTGTTAAGGTTGCCTGTTAGAGATTTCCAGCTGCCCTTAAAGGATGTGAGTTCCATAATATGTCATTAACTACACAAAGGCTATAGTTCAACTCAGCATCCTTCTTTAATGTTGAGTACTACACCAAATTGATACAGTCGCTGTTGAGAGAATCCCCCAGCCTTTCCTCTTTCCCTCTACCTAGGCCAGGATCTACCATTCGATCTACCTTTGGAAAAATCCAAGCACATCACTCAACACAAAGGAGCGTAAACGGGAGCACAACAATTCATTTAGATTACACAATACACCATCATTAACCAGTCAGATGTTGCTCGGACTCTCAACACTGTCTTATTGTTGTTCATTTGAGCAGGAGCAGTTTAGCGGCGCTGGGGAAAGCATTGGGCAGGAGGCCCTGTGCCACATATGGACTAGTTTGTGGGGCACCACTACTTCCGCCATTTTGCCAGCTGCTCAGGAAACACATGCCCCTGTGTGGGGACAGAGAGGGCGATCGGCCCTGGGTCACGGTGGGGTAACACCGCCGCCTGACAGCCGGAGGCTCTGCGATATGGGGACCGCAGCGGGAGAACGTGGCATGAACGACGAGGGAACCAAGAGATGGTGAGAGCTAGGGGCGGGGGGGGGGGGGG
>JAVQIZ010235781.1:0-10460 GCA_036023535.2 Galaxias brevipinnis | reverse complement strand
ATACACTGAGTGGGCCTGTGATATGCAACATTTCAATGTAAAACATGTCTTGGCGTACAGTTTTGACCTCTATGTGCTGAAGGGCTGTTAAGTTTCTGTATGTTTGCGTATATGTGTGTGTTGCGTGTGTGTGTATGGGTATGTGAGAGAGAGAGACATGGAAATGGGTGTGGCAGTGCTCACATGGCTAACTGTCCAGAAACATCATTAAAAACGTTTCCATCCATTTGAATTAATCGCTGTAGACAACAGTTGAATGTGCTGTGGGCAAAAACATGTTTTCCAAAGATTAAGAATGCGGACGTGTTGCTACACACAAATCATCAGACGTGCCTATACATTATAATGCATGTCACGTTAACCATTGTAATCAAAATATAGGTGGTGTATATGCATCCTGACCTTTTTAGCAAGGTACCTATTTATACTGTGGCAACCGTCATGACTGAGTGTTTTGTGGTGTCGTGAAGAACACACACAAAAAAGGCTTAGCTCGTATTGTGGTTACTCGTCAAGGAGGAGTGTTTGTTGACACTCTTTCACTACGGCTACCAGGAGCTGTTGCCCCACAAAAAGCTGTGAAGGTTTTTAATGAAGCTAAACAAAGCCATCTTTGTTTCTCTTTACATTCTCCATCTTGTGAGTTTAAGACGTCCCCTGAAGTTAAGCCATAGTGCTGAAATATTCAAACAAGGCAAGAAAAATACAACTACCAAAAATAAATAGCCCATACAACTACAGTATGTTCCAGAGGTATACCATTCTAAAGGAAAGATTGACCCTTTTTCCCTTTTTTTCTACTTTTCTATTTGTGTAAAGGGTTAAAGTCATGTTCCTACTCTGTTTTGCACACTGAATTTCCTGTGATTCCAAAGCCAGGCGATTTCATGACACTCTTCATCTGAAAGAAAACATCGTATGAGACATAGCACAAAGCCAACAATAACTGAATTTGGTATTTATAAGCATGCTTTCAATTTTACATTTTTTATTCGGCCTGGCCTTTAACTATATCTAATTGTAAAATCAACGGGCAAGAAAATAATATCTTTGCCTCATCCCACATATCAAAGTAAATTGTAATGATGAATGTTAATTTGTTATTCCTATATGTGCACCAACATATAAACCATTGTAGACAGTTTGAGAGGTGCACTGATACCACAGTAAAGTTCCATGTCTCCTATTAAACCACATCTGGCTCTTCATTCACTAGTGGATTAATCCACAACCAGAGATTTGCAAACACGCCTCCATTACCAAAAACGTGTCATCGTTGGAGCCCCCCCACCCCTCCTCATTAGATACCCAAGTTATGGAAAATGTCATCCTACTGATAGCTATTTCAAATCAGAAGCGAGGAACAAATTACACTAGCTATGGTCAAGGATACTCCTCCAAGGTCTTATAAAGTGAGTGGAAAAACACCTGAGGTATAACTATGGTATAAAAATGGTAAAACATTAGCTGAGGTAGAAGTGTAATTTACAGCTTCTCACCAATTAACTGGGAAATGATTGATGTGCCAGAACACCAATACCTACAACAGTAGGTGACATAATGATAATAAAGTATTTCAAATGTTTATTGAATGTGCTTCTGCTCAGTGGCTGATGCTTGTACTGTACAAACCTTTCAGCAGTGTGGAAAGTCACATGTCTGTAAATATTTAGCTTAGTGGTTATTACATTACATGACTAATCAAAGACAAATAACTGTAAACGCCTATTCAACTCAACACAACATTTATTAGAGTTAAAAACAATTCCTATTTTACCCCTTTTCATCTCTGAATTAAATAAGCAGTGCACAATGCCAAAGTTTGGCTGCACTGTTTAATATAATAGTGATTTAAAGCAGTCCCACACACGTGGTGCCTCTGTTCACTTGTAGTCTAATGGTTTAGCCCTCATTCATCTAAACTACAGTCAGTCTAGACATTGATAAAGAGATTAGGATTACATCCCCTAGCTACACCTTCAATTGACTCCTGACTTGGCATATTTGATAACCTTCGGGGGCTTTATCTCTGAACACTCATGCCCTGTAGGTAATCCAGATTAAGAGGTTCAAAAGCAAGGGCATACCAGACGAGGGCGTCAGCAGGATCATGACCGTCTCTGAGTCAGCGCACAGCAGCAGCTGAAAGAGATAGTCGTCATCAGAACACAATACCGCCATCTATTGCAAAAATGTTTTAGATACTTGTTGCATTCACCACCATCGTCATATTATTATCATCATCATTATGTGTCGAACTAGTAAATTCAACAGACTTTTTCAGTGAACCGATCGAATAGTTGTTGAAAGGAAGATTTCTAAACCTAGAAAGAGCGAAACATGTTGCATGATATTAGATGGTTTGGGGAAACTAGGCAACTGATATTACAATAATTAATACCAGGACCATTTGCAAACATTATTTTATCTTAAAGGGCTACAGGCCTGATTTGTCGCGTAGCTCGATGAGCGGCCCATAGTTTGTGTGCGAGTGCACATTTCTCAGTCGTATTACCAAGGACGAATTCGGATTCACAATCGCATCCGCCATCCATCCCCTCAACCACGAATAAAAATAATCAGCTTTCGCCTTACATTAATAAACAACCATTAGTCTTAAACTCAAAGGTGCAACACTGTTACTATGTGGATGAAAGGAAGAGGCTACAATAGCTTGCGCATCTTTAAATAGAACATGCGTCACAAAAATATTCGGGTTGAAATCCTAATCTTTATGCGATCAAATGCTACACTCTGCCTAGTGCTAAATCTATAATTTGTAATAAACTTAAATTTGTAATTGAGAAAAATTTTGCTTACCAATAAGGAACTTCAAATAATAGTTTTTGAGGAAGTACGGGTAAATGATACTGATGGGTAGGACGTCTTGGTATAACCAGTGAATACAGATAATATATTCAGTTGCTTTAGTTTGTGCAAAGATTCACTGTTCCGGCATCTATCGCTTCGCCCAAAAAAATCAGTTGTTCACCTGTCAGAGAACTGTTTTTTTCTGTGCACCGCGTCGCTTTTAAAGTCCAATGATAAATCCAATGGAATATTCCACACGGAACGACGCCCCCAAGCTTTCTCGATGTTTCCGCCGCGCACTAGGGCTGTTCTTAAACAGTTTTAGTATTGATACTCAAACATGTCACCACAGGAAAAGTGGATGATCCAGACAATAGGTGTGAGACTGGTCATGGTTTATTTACAAAATATTCAGTTGATGGAATACGGAGTTCAGAATTAGGTTTTCAACTTTTACTGCAGCGCTCGTCTACATTTTCAGGGTAAACCAAATTGTTGGATTTGTGAATTAGATTTTTTTTTCAAGAATTAATCGACATTTCACCCCAGTGTTTCCTTTCAATGACAGAATAAGTTATTTTGATTCAATAAGGCTGTCAATTTCTGTTTGTGAATTGATTTTATAGAAAACACATTTATCCAACCCCATGTCTTCGATGTGCAGAACGACGCTTTATTTCAAAGCAGCTTAATGCCTGAGTGAGTTTACACTACCCATTATGTAGGTACAAGTATGTATGGTGATGCGGATGGAGATGGGACATGAGGTACTGTATGTGATTTATAACATATACAAAGTCATACAACCACAGGCAAACTACGCGGCAGTTAATGTTAAAGTTTACTTCACAATACACTTACTTTGACAAGCTAGAGCTGGCAATTATATTATTAGAGATACTGATACTGAAGGAAATAGATCTCAAGGCAAGGAGTGCCTCAGTACAAAAAAACAACAACATCCTTTTAAAGTTCAACTGGGCACAAAGGCCTTAATAAATCACCATTTCTTCATGAAAAAAAATCCTGTTAATCATGTAGGGGTTCTTTGCAGGCTAGCCAACTCCATCAGTCAGCTCAACTCCTCTTTTCAAAAGGAAGTGAGCAGCAGTAAGGAGTGGGGGTGCAACCTACTCAGATTTGCCTACACAACGTTTACACTAGCTGAAATGTATATAGACAAAAGCTCCCCACAATGATATGATAGAATTTCTACTTTATGAAACATTGAAAATGCAAAATGCATGTAATATGCATTATCTAAAAACACAATGCTTTAGACACGTAAAGTAAATTTACAAATGAGACTAATTTAACAGTTGCCCTTAAATCCTACTAAAGTATGTAGCAATTTTCATGTTAGCCTTGCGCAATAACCTTCATTTTCTTCATTTTCGAACTTTGGGTTTCATCAAAGGCTGAGTGAAAGCCAACTGTTGTTGAGCTATGGGCTACAATATATAATGTGTTATAAACTTGAACTGCGAGAAACATGCTGTCTCTTTGCTAATTGTAAAGCTCTAAATTGGGTCTTAGGGAGCTCATGCAGTGAGGTTGCCGGCTGAACAGAAAGCCAGAGGGCAGGTGAAGCGGACCTTGTAGTCTTGGCACTGCCGGCCTCCAGGCTGCTCGGCGTTGACACAGGCAAAGCCATAAGTGGCATCATATCTGTAAAGTAATATACTGTGAATATACTGTATCCATTGAAAACCGACATGTCAACCGCTGGGTTTTTGTTTTCAAGGTCTTCAGATACAGGGCTGACTTTTTTGGTGTGTCATTGAGGAGGAGGACAATGGCAAGGGCCTTTAGGTGACAGGCTTTTTATTATGAGGCAGCTCCTATTTGTTGATCAAAAAAACAACAACAACATTTCGTTTAGTTTGGACTTACACTTGTAAGACATCACCGGTCTGCAGCGCAGGGGTACCCGTCACGGTCATGGCTTCGATGGCCACGGGCTGAGAGCAGACCTGGGCAGGATGTACGATATGGAGCTGGAGGAGGGTCTCGTAGTCCCCCCGCCCAGTGGGATCGTCCAGGTCGAACCAGCGTGTCCTGCAACCTGTCAGTCCAACAGAGAGACATGAGCCAATAGCAGGACCACCATTTTGTATTATCCTGCTTCAGAACTTTATCAATGTACCAATTTATTTATTAATTCAATAAGAATCTTCATTAATTCAATAATTCACCTTGACAGAAATCGGAAGGGCACGTTAACATCACATGATAATCCTGGCATATTCCACCCTTTTGCTTTGAATTGATGCAGACAAACCCGAAAGTAACATCATAGCTAATTGGAAAAAAGAACACAGGATATTTTATAGGGATGCTCAGAATGTCTCACCCCAACTGTCCCAGGGCTTCACACATGCAGATGACAGTTTTGATATGCAAAGTCAATGTTTGGCGGTTGGAGATAAATCAACTACTGAATTTGGCAAACGTGTGCTATTTTAGTTCTTTATGACACCGATTTTACATTGGCTTGAGTTCGTCTGTTTGTGTGTATGTGCATATATGTGTGCATGGGTAACAAAATGGTCATTACGAGAGATAGGTGTCTCCAGTGTGATTTGCTGATATGCCGTAGGTAGTTTGGGCCTCAATGCTGATTGGATTCCTGCAGACTTGGCCGGGGAAGGTCTTCAGCAGCTGGGATATAGACTCAACATCTCCCTCTGCTGACGGGGAGTCACTGCTCAGCCACTGCGTGCGACACTCCTGTGAAGCTATTAGGCAGCAATGAATAGCAAAGGGAGAGATAACATAAATGTTTTATTTTTGTTTTTTATTTACAAAATACTATCCAGAGGGTATAGGGGTGGCATCATTTTCTATGATTTAATGTTATGTTGGAAAAACGTTTTTGCGTAGTTTTTTACCTCTTCAACTGCATCAGACAAACCAAATGAAGGACTAACAGATTTGTGCTGTGTGGATATTTAGATACATTCTTAATATAAAACCACATACACATATAAAATCACATACCTTGGCAGAAGTCGGCAGGACATGTAAACCTGACTTTATAGTCATCACAGCTTCTATTGCGTTGGTCTGCATTTACACAGGCAAACCCATAGGTGGCATCATAGCTACAACAGAAAATAAATCCAGAATCGATTAGTGTAAGAAACATCCATCCATCCATTAGCTATACAGCTTATCCTATGCAGGGTCGCGGGGGGGCTGGAGCCTATCCCAGCCGACACAGGGCGAGAGGCGGGGTACACCCTGGACAGATCGCCAGTCTATCACAGTAGTGGCAGTAGTATATATACAAAAATATTGAACGTTTCAATATTGTGTTGAATAAATGGCAATAATGTTTCTGTATTGGAGCAGGAAGGAAATAACAGTCACGATGAATACATTCTGTCTGAATGCACTTCTCTCCACTGTAGTGTACCGACTCGAGGAAAGGCACCTATTTTATCTCTATTCTATTCAACTCTATTCTATTCTATTCTATTCTATTCTATTCAAGATCTATTAAGTTATATCAAGATTTTGAAGTACCATTCTAAATGTGAGAAGTGTATTAGCTATTGCACCAAAACTCATTTGTGTCAAGTTTCTCTTGCTTACAGAGGGAGAGAAACGCAAGGGTTAATCACCAGAGAAAACGGCAGGAGCTTTCTCTCTCTCTCTCTCTTTCGCTCTAACAGTCTCTAATTATACGTTTGGATTCCTGAGTGCTGATCCTCTTGTCTCGGTGAATCCCACAGGAGGACATCCACACTGAATGTCTCGGTGTTGTCTCATCCCTTTCCAGCTGTGGGAGCATATGGAACAATCACATTTTTAATGCTGCCTCTCTAGCCCATGCTTATATCTGTATCACACGCCCACACACGCATACACACACACACACACACACACATCACCTCCGACTTGTTTTGCACTCAGCTCCGACAGTCTCTGAAAAAGGGAGACAGAGAGAGCAGAACAGAAGCAAGAGAGTGGGACGAGAGAGCAGGAGAGCAAGGCGACGACGGAGAGACGGCGCCGAGGTGCTTCAGAAAAGGAACACACACAAAAAAGAAGAAGAAGTGTGAGTCACTCCGCGCTCACTGTCACAGCGACCTTGAGTCTGCTTTCAGCGGCCGGGCCCCTGGTAGCCTCCGTGGAGTCTGGAGACGTGGCCCTCCTCCGTGGCTGTGGGAGTACTTTGCCGGGCCCGCCACTAAGCTGTCACCCACGCGAAACTGTGAGATCCCGGTGCCAAACGCCGTCGCCATGATAACAGCGTTGTCGCCGTGCGCGTCGCTCGGCCCAGGGTAGGCACACCTCCGCACCCCGGTCCCAGGGGAGGCAACGCTCCTGGTGCCCCAGTCCGCGGGGGCCCCGGGCCCTGCTGTAGAATCAAAGCCGTGGTCGTGAAGTCTGTCTTACATAATCAACCACAGGGCCGTGAGGAGGTGAAGGAGGAGGAGGTGGAGGAGGAGGAGGAGTATTGACCTGGGGTAATGTGGCGCTGCAGCTGTGTCAGAGGAGATATGACTAAGACCCACAGCACCGCTAATGGGCCTCCGCGTTTTCTTGATGTGTGCTCGAGGTAATGACTTTAATGGGGTTTCACTCTGCGTGTGTGTGTGTGTGTGTGCGTAAGTGCGGGTGTGTGTCCACGTTCGCCAATGCGCGTCCGAACGAGGGGGCGTCTCCGTCGGCACGTGCGGGTCCTTTGTGAAGGTTCCGCTCTGCGCGCTGGAGGCCCTGCGTCACGCGGGTGTTAAGTGGAGGGGCATGTGTCCTCTCGTGCGTGGGGCTCCAGCGGGCGCGCGCGTGTGTGTGTGTGTGTGTGCGTGGGTCCACTCCCCGCACCCCACGCCTGTCTCCACTAATGTGGCCGAGCCCTGCTGACGGACGCTTTCCTCCGCTGACTGCGCGTTTGTGCCGTCACTGGAACTGCTGGGCCGGGCTGACTAAGAGCCCCCCTTTCTCCTCTCCTCTCCTCTCCTTCTTTCCCTCCCCCAGCCCCGGGTCTCTGCTCTGCGACACGATCCGACATGCAGGGCCGGACATTCCCCCTTTTCCCCGAGCCGTTGGCGTGTCCCGGCACAGCGGCGGTCTGGCATGGCGCACTGCACTGTCCCGTGCTTTGCCGTGTGCGGGATCCTTTTGTTCGGCTTCTCCCACACACGCCTAACCAGAGGAATTTGAAAGTGTCCCTTCTAGATTTGTCAGTGTATGAATGCCCTGTGCGACTCGTTTTAATGGAGCGCACTCCTGATGAGCGTTGCCGTTTTCACTTCTTTATTGAACGAGAAAGCAAAAAATAAGGCTTTTCTGCTTTGCGTCGCCATTCGTCCGTGACAGTAACGGCCACGGCAGTGCACACAAGCATATCTTCAGTCCATACAGTGTGCACCGGCTAACATCCATTTCTGAGTTGAGGAATGAGCGACAGCACGGAGGAGAGAGTATGAAACACAGCCCAGAGGGTGAGTGGGTGGTTGTGTTAAGCTGCAAAGAACCCTAACAAGCACCTCCCACACCTTCTTTCATAACATTGTTTGAGTCTCACGTGTCTTGGGTTGGTGTGTGTGTGTGTGTGTGTGTGTGTGTGCGCGGCATATACGTGTGTGTGTCTGTGTATGTCTATGTGTGTGTGTGTGTGTGTGTGTGTGTGTGTGTGTGTCTGCATGCACTGTTCCTCCAGGTCTTTCGGATTACGTCTTGGAGGACATGGAAGAGGCAGGCAGAGAACAACTTTCCGTGTGCCCACCGGACCGGCGAGCCGGTAGTTCCTGCATGGGGTTTCCGCGATGACTCACACGTGTGAACGCTGAAGCCTCTGCTCACACTAACAACCCGCTGACATCATCTCCGTTAACAATGTATCATTAGACGTGTCGGGGAGCTGTCAAACTGATTGGCTTAGCAGGTGGCAAACAAGACGGAATACAGGTGTGTTGTGTAGTGCTCTGTGTGTGTGTGTGTGTGTGTGTGTGTGTGTGTGTGTGTGTGTGTGTTGTGTTGTGTGTTGTGTTGTGTGTTGTGCCAGCGTTTATCGTGAGTGGGTCTGGGTCTACCCACCCGTGATTAATACGACAGTCACACCTGTACACCTGGTTTCACCTCCTGATATCATCGCTCACCGCCTCACCTCGCTCCCCAGACATCCCAGCTGTTGCCTGTCTGTTTTCCCCACGGGGAAACAAAGCTCTTCTCACCTCACAGCGATGCACTCTCCTCGTCTCGTCTAAGAGTGTGTGTGTGTGTGTGTGTGTGTGTGCGTGCATGCGTGCGTCGGGGCGGGGGGCAGGGATGACGAGTAGAGCAGGTGAAAATTAGAAAGAGAAAATGACAGATAGAGAAATGTAAGCAAATATTAAAAAAAAGCCAGCAGAGAACCACCATCAGAGGAAGACAAAACGAATCCTCGACACCGTGCTCAAAGAGAGAGAGAGAGAAAGGAGGTAAAGGAAATAGAGAGGTAAAGGAAAAGACCCCGTCCCAGCGCTGGCTGTCACCTCCGGCGCTGACACAGAAGGTTTCAGCGTGGTGTGTGTGTGGGCGGAATGGCCCCCTGTCCCCCGGCGGTCCAATCAGAGAAGAGGTCCCAGCCTCTCGCAGAGCGACTGTATGACCTTGGCCACAGAAACCAGTGATGTGGAAGGCCGGAGAGGAAGGGCACTTTGCTACAGTGCACGGTGCCAGTGTGTGTGTGTGTGTATACACGTGTGTGTGTGGCTGTGTGTGAGTGTGAGTGTTAGTGGATGCGCGTTTGTCTCTGTGTGTCGGTTGCATCCCTCCCGCTTCAGCTCCCCAGTACGGCACGGTCCTCCTTACGTAAGACTACACACATTTGTTTTCCCTTCCCTAATTGTTTGGAGAATCCCAGCGCGCCCCACGGGGGCTCTTTACTCACTCTGTCTGAAGATCTGTTTTGGAGCGCGTTTCCCCATCTACCCTTAAACGGAACAATGCCCTCGTTCAAAGGCAGGCAGAAATCAATGTTGTGTGTTGTAACTGCTGCTGCTGTGGGGCTAACAGTGCTAATTGGCTACATAGGATCTAACACAAGACAGAGCTTTTACAGAGAGCAACACTAATCCCCTGATTAGTTAGCGCCCAACACTACACACACACTTGCGCACGTATGCATGCACGCACTCATGCGCACACACACACACACACACACACACACAAACACACATACAGTTTAACTGAACACTTTAGCAAGAATACCATGTATGCAATCATAGCACAAAAATAGAGTTGTGTGAATACAAACGAGTACAAATTATATGGCAATTACCATTTTGCAAAAACAAATCTTAAGGTCTGAGACAAAACGTCTCCCATTGCGGCTGTATGTTTTGGTCAGGTCTATCCAATCAGATGTGTTCTGTCACCATGCCTGTCCAATCAGGTGTGTGTAGTGATCAGACATGCCTTTTGACCTTGAAACAACTATAAGAGATGAGAACCAGAGAGCCCTGGGGAGAACCAGTCAGGCTTCACTGAATCTGATTATCACGTGTGTGTGTGTGTGTGTGTGTGTGTGTCTGTGTCTGTGTGTGTGTGTGTGTGTGTGTGCGTGTGTGTGTGCGTGTGCGCGCACATGCATGCGTGGTCTTGCCTTGAGGTGAGAGAGTGGGAGGGGAATGTTAGGGGTAGACAGACGGTTTAAA
>JAVQIZ010235736.1:0-13406 GCA_036023535.2 Galaxias brevipinnis | reverse complement strand
GGGCCAAATTGTGTAAAGCTTTGTAGGTGAGGAGAAGGACTTTAGAATGATGAATATCCCTTGAGACTGACTTTTTATAGGGGCCAACTTTTCATCAGTTTACTAGGGATACCCATTGCATTTCCCATCATGTTTGATAAGGTTTGAAGTATTACGCTTTCAGACCGAGAAAGTTAAAATGTGTCACATATGCTGGTCACATGCTTTCTTAAGCTGTGTTCAAATAAAGTTTATTGCTGGGAATGTGAGATATTGTGGCACTAGCACTTCTGTCAAAACTAGTTGGACTGTGAAACAAAGTAGATTTTATTATAGATTTATTTGACTTCTGGCCACAAGGGATTTAAATGATCTAAATTGTACTGTTTAAAATAGCCTACTGGGCTTCATAATATAATATACATTAATGATTAATATTGAATAAAAATCAGTTGGGCAACCCTGTATAAATATATAAAATAAACAAACTACTAGTTTCAAATGAGTTAGGCTAGGGTTTCACAACCTGAAACAAATTCCATGTGCTTTTGTATTGGCCCAAATTCCATGTGCTTTTGTATTGGCCTCACAGCTTATTATTTGAGGTAAACAAGATGTATATTGAAAAAGTAATTACATAAAAGCCTTCTTTGATTAAAGGCACCACCTTTCATCTTGTTATCGGCTCTTCCACAGAGAGGAAGCGGTGGATAAGGGATAGAGACCAAAACAAAGGTCACAGGCCCCCAGGTCGATATGGCTTGCTCCTGCTTGCTTTAGAGTTGGATGTCACAGCTCATTCAATGGCCCAATCCACAAGTGTCTTCTGGTTTGAAGCCACCACACTCACAGTCAGTGTTCTATTTTGGAAAAAAGTGGGATAGAGTGGGTGGGTAGCTTAGGATGGCGCCAAACGTCATCGGGCCCGAGAATAGTTCCACTGTGTCCAGTGAGATACTTGGGTGGGCGTGACGTACATAACCTAACCATTGTTGGTCCCTGCCCAAACTGAACAGGGCCTCTCTGTTCGCACTCAAACACTCACACACACACATACATACGTGTGCGCGCACAGAACCATATGGAACCGTTTAAAGTTTCCGTTGCCACTGTTCAAATGCCCCCAAAACAAACATTTGGAAGAGATCTGAACAAATAGGACCAATGGTCCTCATTAGGTTGTGTGATGCAGTGTAGCCTGTTCGTCAGCAACAGTTAGTATTGATTATTTGTAGGGTCGCTATATGTTCAAGGGAGTCAAAAACCATTAGAGTGGGCTATTGGTTGATCTTACTACGCAAATGCTAATATTTTTGGATCTTCCCTATTTAAATAAAAGTTGTAAAAAAACAAACTTTTAATAACAAGAATTATTCATTGTATGTTGTTTTGATTGTATGTTACTGATGGTGTGTTTGTGTTTGAGCTTTCATATGTGTTTTATTATGTAAATGCTCAACTTGATAAATAACTCATTATCCTTCCTTGTCTCTTCATAAGTCTGTACATGTTTTTGTTTCAATTCTTCTCCAACTTAAATGTGACTCAATTCCCAACAATATCGACCATGTACATTTTTAAATGTAGACACTTACAGAAAGGGGCTCACTGATGTAGTTGCTTCCAAATATACTTCTATGAAGAACTAAAAAGTCTAAGTATTTTCTGCGTTTGCTTTTTTAAAGATTTTGATTTATAATAAATGTCTAAATATGTTTTTGCTTTGACAGTAAGCCTATGAATCACATTCCATGTATACAAATAAATCGATGTATGTGTGTGTGCACGCGTGTGTATGTTCCATCATTCTTCTTTATTATATCCTTCGTGACGTTCTTCTTTCTCTCTTTCTTGCGCATGCTTGTACGCACGCCTACCTCTCTACCCACTCATCTCTCATACGCAAATGCTCGTCCACTTTTATCCAGGACACGCGCCCACGCTGTTCAAAAAAGCTCTTCAGTGCTCATGAGCGCAATTGAGTCATTGTAGTTCAACGGACAAGTATCTCACACGCTGACCATAGATGAGCTTGAGCTGTGTTTAGGCGAGATACTTCTTCCATTTGTTTAAATCTTTATTAGATTTCGGCTTCGATTATGTGTGAATGCAAACGGATTAATATGTTTTTAAATTATAAGTTCGAGTAAAAGTATTGCATTGGAGACCCACCTATGCTTGGTATCAGCCAACATTTTTGGAAAGACACATTGCGAAGTTCACCTGTTCAGCAAGGCTTCTTCCCCTCATTGAGAGAACGTTTTAACTCTTGATATCTTGTTCCTTTAAAGCGCCGAAGATAATCGTTTGCATGAAACTGTGGCCAGGTAACCCTTTTCACATTTTATGTCAAGACTACTTATGGATGCATTATTCACACACGTGTAATAGAGGACTGCAATGTAGAATATGGGAAAATGGGACAATGTCGGATTTGTTGTTAAAATATTTGTGAAGTGCTTTCTGTAGGGAGTGGCAATGTGGATATGGTGTTATTTAGAATATTAAAATGTTGACATGACGTGTATACTTTTTTGTAGGTCCCTATGATAAGGTGAGCACCGTAGAGTCTGAGAGTACTGCTATTTGGCGTGCTCTTTACGGGAGCAGTACGAAATTGCTACTCATTGTTTCAATATTTGCCTCAGTATGTTATCACACCGTTACTTGGCGTAAAAAGTCAGCAAAAAATGTTTTATGGAGGTTATACAAGCGTATCGTATTAATGAAAAGATACACTGTTCATCACAAGTGTTAATTCCCACGCATTGATTACATTTGTGTGCAGACTTAACCAGACATTTTCTGTTAGCGAGGCTGACACAACGACTGTCAACATTTACACAACATAGGCAGTCCTTCGCTTAAAGTACCAGTATCAGTTCCAATCTTAAATGATGTCGACAGTGTTCATGGTGGAACGTTTAGGCATGTTACTGCAATTACTTTGCAGATTTCTGATATCCTGACAGGTAGTGCAAGCCAGTCTGACCACATTACACACTGGCTTAAACCAGCTTCTACCAAACATTAAGTAATGCGGTGCTGTCAGTGTATGTGCTCTAAACCAGTTTGTTTATTAATCGGCCTACATCTAGTGTCATGATGATGTTTCATATACAAGAGAAGTATATGAACTTACACCTATAGAGAGTTGTTCATACAATGTTGTGTCAATACTGATTTTTTGGGGGGAGAAGAAAGTTTTTAAGAGGGATTATAGTAGTGTGTATGCAAAATTAGTGAACATTACATTAATCTTATTTATTGGTGAGTCCCTCATTCCAGCTACATAAGGCTAACCCTCACCTCTTTTTTTTTTGTGATGTGTCACACACCCCAAAGCTTGCCATTGTTTTTGGGAGTAGAAATGTTTCAGAGGGGAGAGAGCTAAGCTGTTTCCTGTACTCGGGGCTCCACTAACAATGGACCAGCATCTCGGAGCGGTCGGCGGTTCTCTCTCCACGCCACATCTGAGGGGGCTGTAGGATGTGAGAGAATGGGCCAGAAAAGAGAAAGGGGAAAAAATAAAATGTGACACAATGGTCGCGGACCGCTTAGGACATTCATTGTGCGAGAGAGAGTGGAGTTTTTGGGAAAGGTTTGGAGACAATAGGTGGCTGGATGTGTCAGGTTATGTAACTATGATTAGCTGGATCACCCAGCCCAAATACTAGGACATACTGTCATTTGTAGACTGTCTCGTCAGATCCTGGCATGGCATAGTATATTCAAATTAGGGTGTAGTTTTCTATTAAAGTCTTTAAAGTTATTGCAAACCGAGACCAGCTTTGATTGTTCTATATTTGTAATTGGAGGCGGAACATGCATGTCACCACCAGGTTCACCCAAAGCCACTTTCAGAATCCTTGTTTTATACCTATTTAAAATTTAATTATTTTAAAAGTCCTTCTTTCCAAACGATTTTAAGTTGTTATTGTTTGACATTCCTAGTAGCAAGGTTTAACCTTTGATCACCTGGCACCTTTTATGATAGTATCTTTTTACAATGACGTGCTTTTGGTGTTGGTTGGCATAGTATCCATCTACACTTTGTTAGATGTTCATCACAGAAAGAGCAGACTGCCACTGGTTCTGGGGCCTCTTAGTTTTACATGCGTATGGCAGATCATTTATTTTCCTTCCAAGACGGGGCCCCAGCTTACCTTGTAAATATTTTATTGCTTCTGTCGGTAAATGTATACTCCTGTAACAGATCTGGCTATACCCAATCTTTTCCACACTCCACTGGAACAACTTGTCCTTATTGTGCCCCCGTAGCGCACACTCCTCCCTGTGAACAGACAGTCAGAGGACAGTACAAATTAAATACAGTAACAGAGTTGCCCCAGACTGTTGCATGAATGCACTGATTCTGACCCTATCTCTCTCTTTCTGCCTCTCTCTCCTCCAAGGAGTCCGACAGACTACGCTGATAAGCTTTCAGATTTATTAAAGGGGAAATCTCATTCAGTTGTCAGAGGAGTTTAGTTCTGCTTTTATAACTCGCTGCTTTTAAGGCACTTGATGAGTGTGTTAACCGTTTGGTGGGGTTCTCTGTTACAGACCAGAGCAGTGGGTGCAACTACACTCCATTCGACAAGGAGAAGTGGACAGGAGACCGAAGGCTCGAAGTGGACCCGTCAACCAGCCCCCGCGTCCCACCCACCCCCAGCCCCACCCTGACCCCCGAGACCAAGCGCACCCTGAAACGCACCATGTCCCTGGGCTCCTTCCACATCATGCAGACGCTGAAGAACTCTCCGGCCGCCTTCCGCCGCCGCTTCCGCAAGGACCGCACCGAGTCGTTGTCCCACGGCGACCCGCTCTTCAAGGTCCACTACCTGGGCACCGAGAAGATCTTCTCCCTGGACCGCGAGCAGGCCCAGGATGCCATCTCCCGGCTGCTGGACGCCGCGGCCAGCGGCAAGAAGCTGGGCAAAGACCACGCCCTGGTGGTGCGGCCGCGCTACGTGGAGGTGAAGGAGCTGAGCACGGGCCGGCAGCTCACTAAGACCTACCTGCAGGACATCGCCTACTGCGCTGCCGACGCCAGCCGCCCCAACGTTTTCCTGTACATCTGCAAGCAGCGGGGCCAGCAGCTGCAGTGCCGGGTGTTCTGGTGCAGCCGGGCCGAGCGGGCCAGGGACATGACAGCCTGCCTGGCCCAGTCCTTCCAGCAGGCGCTGTGCGACTGGCAGCAGGACGGCTCGGCTACACTCAACCCGGAGGCGCTGAAGCCCAATGCGGGAGAGGAGAGGCCCGTCACGCCCACCACCCCCAAGAGCAGCACGCTACCTGCCAGTCTGGGAAAAGGTGAGATCCATGGGCAGAATGCTGGAGGGTGACTTGACAACATTTGAGGGGTTAAACCAAGTCGCTGTCACAGACAAGAAGTGACACTTTCTTCTGGATGGCTCCAATAGACCAGGGAGCAATTGTGTCGACAAAAAATTCTTGCCCCATAGGTAGTGCACTGACGTACCCAATAATTTATGAATCTACTGTGTTCAATCGTAGCGTTCTGCCCTGGGCAGTGTTTAAAGCCGAGCTGTGTGAGCATGTTGTAACGGCTCCTGTCTCTGTGTCCACAGCTCGTTGGAAGAAGAGGGCATCTGTGTCTCGGAGCCCCCTCAGGGCCATCACCCGCCGAGGATCGACCGCCGACAGCTGGAATTGAACACCGCCTGCCCCCCCACACCCCTACCCCCGCCCGTTCAGCAAACCCGTAAACATGAGACAGACAATCTTAACCTGACAGAAACCTCAAAGATTACAGCGCCCTACCAGGATCAAGGGAAGGGACGCAGGAATGCGGGAGGGGATAGAGGCCGTTGTTGGTGGTGTGTTTTGAACAGTGTGTATGGACTTGAAGTGTTCGAAGGAGGCAGCGTCAGCCATTGGCTCTGAAATGACTGTACAATGTGTTTGGTTCGATAGCGGTGGACGCGGTTGTCAGCTGCCATTGTTCTCATGTCGACAGCTACTCCAAGCCTTGGAAGGAAACGACCGCTTCATTTCCATACCCAGGTTCTTCTGTCGAAGGCTTTCCTTTATGCTACAAGCCACTCGAGTTCATTGATGTAATCGAAAAAGACTTGAAACTGACAAATTCATAACATAAACCACAACGTTTGATGGAACAAGCCGCAGACTAAAACAGACACAAACAGCAGCTTGGATGTCTTTGTGGTTTTATCTGACAGAAACGTTGTGGTTTTAACCTCTGTTGCTGGCAAATGTTCATGTCCTTGTGTACTAGGTTGTTCTGTGAGATGGTATAGAGAGAACTTTTGTGATGTCAATCTTATGATTAACTTTATTTGTCTTGGGCGGATCATCCAAAAGAGTTGAAGTGGTATTCTTAGGCACATAGAAGCAACCGTATTGGCCGGGGCTGCGTCACCATGCAATGCGTTTTTGTCCTGCAAAAAAAGTTATTTTATTGAACTAATGTGCACACTCAACGTACCCCATAGTTAAGCCAAATCTTCGCATACATATTGTAGGCTTGAGAGTCCTAGAAAAGGTTTTGATGGCCAGGTGATATTTATTTGCATTTAGTGGAAAGTCACTTAACCGTGATCCGTGAATGTGCCTCCTTCTGTTTGTGTGTTCGTGCGGTTGTGTTAGAACACTGGGAACGCTAAGTTCCCATGTGGAGCTCCATCTTGGAATGTTTGGCTGTGCACCTGCATTCCAATTGGAGGCATTCAAAATCTAGAATCTTCCCAGGGCCCCATTCCCTTCCCATCTACTCTAACTTTGTGACCATTGTGTCAGATGTCAACCCCCCTTACCCATCCACACATATACCTGGCTAAGAGAGAGAGAGCACACAAACACACACACACCCCTCTCATGCCACATCAGAACATTCCACAATGTAACGACATCTGTGTGCAGGACAACGTTAAGTATTGCCCTGTAAGTGACAGTATTGCATAAGAGAGTTCCATGATGGTAGACATAGCATAGTTTACAAAGGAGACTGGAAAAGGGTCGAGCCTGTATGAGGCTTTCCTTTACCAGCCTAGAGGCTACGTACCTTTGGCGATAACTTGGAAATGGGCGAGAGTTTGACATGTTTTAACAGATGCCTATGAATATTTTTCATGACTTGATTTTTCATGGTTGTGTTGTCCTTGGTTCTTTTTAACAATTTACTTTAAATTGTGATTTTAGAAGAGCCTTAAACTACAAATGGCATAATCTCATTTAAAGAGACTCAAAGTGCCTGCTTCAAATTTGTATTTTTAAAATGTGTTTTTATGTGTTGTGTCCATGTGTACATATACAAATGTATTTTATGAAATATTAAACTTTTTATACAACCACATTGTGTCCCGAGTGCTTGTAAATGTATTTTCATATATTGAACACGATAGAAAACAGATTTCAGACTCAAACAAGAATATGCAAGCTCATATTTCTGTCTTTCATAGCCCTGCGGCCAGACTCACAATAAAGTAGATAAGCTGAGGCTTGGAGAGCAGCTATTTCAAAACGCTTATCGCTCATTTTTGGACCAGTTTATACTTGGTAAGAAGAAAACAGTTCCATCATGTACTGCTCAGGGCAACCAAAGTTCACAGGGGTCCTGGGACATTTATCTGGAGGTCATGTGATCAGGTTGCCTTTATTTTTCAAACGTCTCAAATAAGCACTGGCCGCATGTGACCAGTACCGTTCGCTTGGTCCAAAAGCAAAGGTGGGGATCCGGACCGATACATTTCAAAGTTCAGTACATACATAGGACATATTTAATTGGGAACAATATTTTATTATGTTCAACACGTATACTACAGTAGGTGATATGAACGCCTAGAGGCTCCTTAATATGTCTAAAATGTGTCATAAGAATCATTGTCTATGTTGCAGTAAGATAGATACATTCTATCCTCACATTCTATTCTGACATACTGTATGAATACATGTGTCAAATGAAGAGACCCTTGTTAGCACTGTCAGGTTAATGTTCGCTGATCAGTTTCTGAACAGATTAATCTAGGTCATCACACTGTGAAAACTAGTAGATTTTCTTTCAAGTAGGTTGAGGGCCAAGGAGGGGAGATCCTACTATTCCCTTCCCAGAGAAGGCTTCTGGTGTGGGGCTGGCGCTGGGCTGGATGCTTCCCTTTTGTCTGTGTACCTCCAGTAGAGTCTGGAAATGCAGCCGCCTCAAAACCTTCACCTCCTCTATGACTGATAAGGAGAGACGACCATTCAATAAGTTTCAGGCACCCTGCTACACCCAGATTGAGCTTTTTTGACTATGCATGGGTGTGAAGGAGAGATAGAGACAAAGGAGGAGAGAGAAGGGAACTAAAGACCACTACATTTAAATAAAAGCTCAACAGCACCATCTACCAGCGCCATTGTATCTTTATTTTATTCAGATGACTATACGCATGTCTTAATGTGCCATCCTACCTTTCTCATAATGGAGTTCATCTTTGTTTCCGTAGACCGCATACATCTCAATGAAGTTGAGGAGGGCCCCAGAGACCAGGAAACGGTCAGAGAGAGGAAGGTTTTTGATATAGCGCAAGTCCAGGGCAAAGGGGTTGGAGGGGGACGGAATGGTACAGAGGGACACCAACTCACTCACAACATCCCACACATGTATTCCTGGAGGGAAGCAATACAATCAAATTGCTTGGCATGTTTGTAAATGTTTATTTTGGTTGAATCAATGCTTTCTGGTAGACAGTCCCAATTATTAGCATAAATAACATATTTTCATCTATAGCAATTATTGAATTGTTTAAATATGACCAATCTCAACTGAATTTGAATAGCCATGCAAACAGTGTTCCGACCTAAATCCATAGATTCCTGGCATACCTTGTGTTTGCCAGTCGGTGATGGACTTGAGTTTCATGGGTGTGTCCTTAACCATTGAATCAGTCCCTCCAATGTTGACCAGACGCTCATGATTGGACCTGATCCATGCATAGGGACGGCCATATTTAGCATAGCCAGCCAACAGGAAGAGAGTGCAGTTCACCTCCTATGGTGGCAGATAGAGAACTATTAAATAGATATACCCACTGTTCGGCATATGGTTGTCTGAAACAAGAACACTAGCCTCCTAACATCCTAATAAAAAAAAGCCTACAACTTCTGGCGTGGTCTTACATCTCTGAACTTCAAGCCAGTGGAGGATAACGAACGTTTCCTGTTTCAGTGGAGCGGTGCGATTAGGACAGCTCAACCCACTTTAGGGCAGCTCTATGAACACGCCTGATCAAACAGTCAGAAGGAGAGTGAGCTACTTACAGGCACCGCTATCTCTCTCTCACTGGGAGAAGCTGGGAGAAGATGCTCCTCGACTCTGTGCTCACTATTGAGAGAGAGGTCAGGTCAACTGCTAGTGTGTTTGAGGACGTTTTTTTCCCCCCAATGTTTGAAGTGTATATAAATAGAAAACTCACCTATTGGCCTGAGGCTGACTCCTGCTGTGTGGTTTGTTGGGTGGTTGGCGCTGCTGATGATGTGAGGTTAGCCTGTGGGATGGCTCCCCAGGCAGGGGGGAGCTGGCGTCACTAGTCAGGCTGTAGGAGCTGCTGCTGGAGGAAGTGTTGCAACTAGAGGTATATGAGGAGGCTGCCGACACGGCAAAACCTGGAGACCGCCAACCCTAACAAGGGCAGAGGACAATGTAAACATTAGCTGTGCTGCCAGCTGATATGGGATGAGGTGGAGTTTGGGTATATATGGTCTTGGTATCAATGAACAGCTCTATAATTGACTCTTCATAACGGGTGCCATCCTCTCAATACTGTCTGGCTACAGCACATTACTGTTACCAACCAGGCCCTAATTAAATCAATCAACCGCACCTGTTCAGCATTAAAAAGTCAGACATTTTAGCTGTTATCTCAAAGTGAAAGAAGCACTTTTTTGAAAAAGTTATGACTATGGACCACCTTTTATGTTTCTGTTAGTCCATTTGAAGGTTTTTGTTCCCATCTTTCAACAAACAATGCTACTACTGTTTTATGCAAATGTGGTTGTTGCCCCCCCTACCCCGTGGCTATTAAATGTTCCATTTTAGAAATAATTTAGCAAACATTGCTGTTTGCTTCATTAAGACAGAATGTGTGTTTTAAGAATGTGTACATTCTCGATAATGGGGAGGCAAATTGGTTACCAAGTCTTCATTGACAACTGTCAGCAGAAGTTCTTCTCTCCCGCGAAGCCAAGGTTGGAAGTATCGAAAACCCTGAAAAGGGTAAATAAGTAATTTTTGCTTTTTCATTTTAGAAAATGTTTACATATGCATTCAGTCCACCCAGATAAGTGTCTAATAAGTTGATATATTTCAAAATAAAATTTAGTTAGTCAATTAGTTAACAATTTCTTTTTAAATGGTTTTAGGATATGGTTATTATATAGTTATTATTATAAGTATATATTTTACAGTTATTTTCAGAACTTACCTGCAGTGATCCCAGTAAGGCTAGCTCAGTCAGAAAGTGTTTCAGTTTTTTCCTCTGATCCTTCTCTCTCTTCTTTACACACAAACAGCAAATATCAAATGTCCGCATCAAAGGTGTAGTGAAAAATCGCCCTTGCTTGCCTCAAGGGGATACTCTCCAATCAAATATCTCTAGTCTCCTAGCAACACTCCGGCATCATTTTTACCATTAAACCATAAGACGTTTCTGAAAACCTTGTAATGGCCGTCTGCATAAACCTAATGCATAGTGATACGTACCGGCAGGACAAAATAGAACATCCAATTATTGTCATTGACTGCTAGTTTAAACTGTCATTGGATTTTGTTTAATCGGATCCTCTTCGCCTTTGTAATTAAATAAATCATCTTATTTAGAGTGCGTAAATGTACAATACTTACACTGACGTTCATCTTCGTAAAATTACATAAAATTGTTTTCCTTCTAACATAACAATTATTTTCCTTTAATAACATTTGCTATACGTGCGCCCAACCACCAATATCATAATGACCATGTTGCAAACAGACAGTATGCTAATCATATTGGGCTCTTCGACGTTCAGACCAGTTCCTAGCATATCAGTAGCTTTCAACAAATATATATATTTTGAGCTTCACTTGAGCATTTAGCCACATTTTTAATTCTAACATCTCCTTGTTACTCGCTATCTCATGGGTGTTGTCTATCACGCTAAGGGATCATCCCGATTAGCCCCTTTGTTCGAGAAACGTAGAAAGGTTCCTCATTGGGGCGAAATGATTGAATGCCAATGTGCACTTCGAACAAAATACAATACAAAACATATGTTTTTATTCAATGAGAAAATGGATGATTGGTTGCATCAAAGTTTATGTTCATATAATCAATATAATTAATAAAAATACAAAGAATCATGGTAAGCTACATTAGACAATTGCACAGGCTGATCATCAATTTGGTATGGGATGATTTCCACAGTCAGTTCAGTTGATTATCTTCACAGAAGAATGTAAGAATAGTAGTGAACTGTCAAATCTAGTAGTTGTTGATGCTGAAGTGGATGAAGAAGGTCCTGATCTCTTTTGGTGATACGGTCACATTAAAACCTCCCGTCCCACAACAGCTCAACGGCGTCTTGTTTGCTAAAGAGAGACATGCACAGAGTAAAACATATAAGTGCAGACAAAAATAAAACACTCAGTTTGTAAATACGGACACGGACACACGGACACGCGGACACATACACACACACACACACACACACACACACACACACACACAGTGGGGTTTTCTTTTTACATGACTAGATCCTTCTTAATAAAAAGTAGAGCTTTAGACCTCGTTCTCCCCCACCTGAGCTCTCCAATTTCTGGTCAGTCTTCCATTTCCACCTTTGGAGGTCTGCGATATCCCAGGTCCCTGTGAGAGAACGTTCCTCAACTGCTTTTACTTCCCCCAGGCTGTGGAGAACTTTCTGTTTGTGACAATAATATGAAACAGTGTTAAAAGTACTAGTGTGCGCAATTTTGTGGTTAAACGTAACTTATGCGATTGTGTACAAATGCAGATGATTCGTACCACACGGATGTCAAGTTTGAGTTACCTTCAGGTTAATCGTTGCTGGTTTAGAAAGAACTGGATCTTCTCCCTCCTCAAAAAGGTGCTGGATCCTCAGTAGGATGCGATCATAGTCCGCCACTAAACTCGTCTCTTTACCTTAAATCAGGAGAAAAGACCAAAGACCATAGATAGAGATGAACAAGTATAAACTATTTTAGTAAATAAAAATAACAAATATAACAAAAACAGTAAAATACAATACACTAACAAAATAAATCAAAAGAGACGTATCCCTCATTTTAACAAATGGTAGGCCGGACAGGAGGCTGACCTGAGTTGATGGTGTCAAGGTGTAGGGAGTGGTTAGAGTTGTAGCCCCATCCAGGGACACTCAGGGTCTGCAGGTGGAGGTTGTCAGGCAGGACCACGAGCCGAACAGCAGACTTGATCCTGGGCTTGTTCTTTAGCCAGGCTCGCTCTGATAGAAAATGCAACAGGGAGGGAAAAAATAAATTGGAGTCATCGCTGACTTGGGTTGGAATGATAATCTGCTAAAACACTGCCAACATCCACAAATCCTCCTGGCCAAAAAAGCAAATGATGAATGGTGTTTTGACAGACTAGCGAGTTCTCATAAAACATTACAAAAAAATAATCTTAGAAGCGCTTAACTACCATCCCCTCCAACTGTCAAGCTAAAAAAGAGAAGGAGAAGAACTCACGTGGTTGGTCAATAGGCACGACAATAGGTCTGTGCTGGAGCAGCAGCGCCTCCCTCTGGTAGAGTTGGGAAGTGACGACCAGGGAGCCCAGCATCATCCAGAGCACAGGCCTGGCCACGGAGCTGTCGTTCAGGGTCAAGTTGTAGCCAAGGTTCCACTCCAGGTTGTTCCACAGGCGCCTGTGGAGCATCACCTGGAACACACACAGCCATAGATATAAAAATTAGCGTATGTTGGTATGAGAGAGCCATTACATATTAATTAGCTTGTTTTAGCCATATTGGGAATTATCTGTGCTATGATCTGTCTATTTTACGGGTGTGTTTGTATGTATTTCTAACGTAGGCTAACTGACCTCGAGCTGTCCATTGCTCTGGCTGGCCACACCATGTGCTCGCTCACTGAGCAGCACCAGTCTGCTGGAGTCGTCCTCTATGTAGGCTGTCCGAACCATGGGGTAGTAGTTCTGCAGTGAAACACACAGGGCTTGAACTAGGGATGGGCACGATTATTCGAATATTCGATTATTCGAAATGATGTGGGTATTCAAATGTAGCTGCAGTTATTTATTTATATTTTTGTCTAAAGTTAATTTAAATAGTATTCATTAGCAATTTTGAATACATACTGTTTTGTGTACACCAATGCCATTGAAATATGTAAAAAGTAGAAAGAAAAAGCACAATTTCGGCGCTGGATC
>JAVQIZ010235711.1:0-15754 GCA_036023535.2 Galaxias brevipinnis | reverse complement strand
TCCGTTCTACATCGCCTGTATGAAGCTGATGGTGCAGGTATAACGGCTCAGAAATAAAGCTCTCTCTCTCTCTCTCTTCTCTTTCTCTCTCTCTCTCTCGGGTTCTGTTCTACATCCGTCGGGCTAACCCTCAGAGAGCGCTATAACTGCCCAGCCACACCAAAGCCATGATGGGAAAACTACTCCATCACTGATTTCTCAATGTACAAAACCTTTCCCACATGTGCTATTAGAGAGGCAGGAGTTCCTCCCGACCCCTCCAGGTTTCCTGGCCTGTACTTTGATCACCCCCCCCCCCCAACTTCCTCTTTCAACCCCGATTTGCAAATCCTGTAGCCCCCTGCAACATCCCTCATCCGACCACCAACCACCCAACTCCCTCCCTTCCACTCTGAGCACGCAGCCGACACGTGTCCAAACTTTAAAGCTCAGCCGACATAATATCAGGCATGAGCCTTCCCGCAGAGGGTTTTAATGAACAGAAGCTGCAATACATTTAATGAACCCCCTTGGCCCTTTGGCTCCAGCTAGCCCATTTCCCCTCACCCCTCTGTTCGTTAAGGATGCAGATCCCCCCTACTCCCCCCGTCCACCACACCCATCTACACTGCCGGACACCTCCACCGCGGAGAGAGAGCATGTGGAGACGCATGCCAAAGATTTCAGGGGACCGTTATGAGCGATCACGCGTCTTCCCCTCTAATTAAAACAACGGGGCCTCAAAAAAAGAAGTTTCTGAGAAGTGAATCTTTAACAGAGTTCTGGATAAGACTCCGCTTGGATTCTGTCAGTGGAGTGTGAGTCATTACTTCTCTATGCCTCATAAATTGAGTGCGAGGGGAATAGTCTCGTAAGAAACTCAGAGCCCACCATCACTTACTGCATTAAAGCAAAGGCTTCCATGACTACGTCAACAGCCTGCCAGAGGCATCAGGGATACGAGCCGAAACTTTTTCAACTCTTATTCAGCAAGATTGCAGCCTAAGAATAAAGGCCTCCTTGTTATGTTTTATGATGGCAATGCTCAAGCTTAAGGCTCTCATCAGCCACTGGATGTGGTTATTAATCCTCAATTATGAAAACTTGAGGAATGGGAATAAAATCAGAGAGCAGAAAGAGAAGAAATCAAAACTACTGACTACTACAAAGAAGCCATTAAAGTAAAAGTGCTTTTAACTGTGGTTCCCCTAGCTCTGGTGCCGAGGTTAGGAACAGATATATGACCCATGAGAGAATGTGTCGTCTTGTACCGATGGACTGTGACTGCGCCTAATGCGCCAGCCTGGCGTGTGTACTTAGCCTCTTGGAAAGCCAAGGGAGTCGTTTTTCTTTTGTCTGCAACATGTCATATGGTGGCCTATTTCAACAACACTGTTTCTGTGAGAACTCAAGGGTGCCTTTCATTGTCAAATTTGAAATAAACAAACAGTTCATTGCGTGGTTTCCATCCACTCCGCTGTATATTTTGGGGGTTTAGGATGAGGGGGTGGGGGTTGTAAGAGAAAGGCAAATAAGTAAACGAACACATGTGCATGACGTTAAAAAGAGAGAAAAAAGGGGTACAGAAGCAGCCAAGGCCTATTTTACGACCACGCACAATTCTGTCTCACTCCGTAAAAGGTACTGCCACTGAATGATTGAAAACAGCTGCCTCCTCCAGAGTAGCAACGCAGCACTGTAAATTAACGGTAACGTCGTAATGGGCTAAATCCGCCGTTAAACATGAGCATGTTCTTAGTCTGCAGGCGTTTAACAATGTTATCCTACCCTCGGTGGAAAGTGGACCCCTTACTGATTAGTCGCTACTGGGTCTGGCTGGGTCGGCATGGATGTGGAGACTGGATTGCACAGCTGTAGCTACATGTATGTCATAGTGTGGAGAGCCACACCCTGTGACAGAGTAGCTAGGACATGCTAGACTTCACGTCTCACAGCACCGCCACTGCTGAATGGGTTGGGTCGATATGAAGATGGAATTAACAAGCACAGCTGGGAGAGTGAAGGAACCCCTCTATACACACGCACACCCACTCAGACAGAAACATACATGCACACACATACACGTGCAAACAAAAAGAGTCGTCATGTTAGACTGCACAGACAGGTTTCACATATGCTGAACACATAACAAATACAAACTCAGACACACGTACACATGCACATAAACACACAGATACAAGCAGAAACATCTCATATAAAGAGCTGTTTGAATTATATACTCTTCAAGCCATGAGAGATAAACAACAGTCCCACCCAAACTGTTCTCCATTCTACTTCAATCCAAAGCAGTTTTTTTTTCAGTTCTAGACCTCAGCCCTAATAAAGTCATGCCTCTCTCTGAGCCACTTCACAAATCTATCTCCCTACTTTAATCTGGAGAACCAGCACCATCCCATTTCCAACCACCAATTTGGACTGTAGCACCAGCCCCTTTACTAATTCACAACTCTGCCCCATTTAATTTACAGACCAGCTGTAGGTCCCTAGCGGCAGCCACAGAAATCAGTAGAGGTTACTGACTATTACCTCATAGGGAAAGCCAGCGTCACTTGGCGCTAGTTCAGCTCTATACGTTCCACTTTGGTTGTTAATCATCAGCCCCGTCCTGTCAGGCTTGGTGCACTGAGCAGGTCTCCAAACTCTCCCTGTGCCGGGGTGAGTCAGAGGGGCTGCCAACGCCCCTGGCACAGTGACAGTGTGCACTGAGACCCCCCTTCCCATATGGCCAGCACAAAGGTCTACTGTATGGAAAAAGGATAGGCCAATGCTAGAACCTATACCCTGACATCATAAGGGAAGACACACACACACACACACACACACACACACATACCCCCCCCCACATACACACACAAGCACACACTAATAGTCACACACGTAAAAACACACACAGATGTGCAAAATAACACGGACCAACACCCACTCAAAAGCACACGTACGTATGACATCATCAGCCCACCGGAGTAGAATTAACGTATGGAAAAATGGTGTCTCATCCAGGTCTGGAACCTACATGTATCCCAATGGTCAGGACAACATTCCCACATCTTAGAGGAACTAAAATGCTCCAAGCCTAAATTTTCTAGAAATAAGTTATCGCACTGCCGATCTTTGCCAAACAAGATAGATACATTCAGAAAAAGCATTTTTTGGGTTCCAGCAGTAACATAATATTGCATCTTTTAGATTTAAATAACAAACATGTTCTTTCATGCTCCCCAGTTCATTCATATTAAGTTATCTGACTTTAAATAAACATCTAACCTTAACTTTGTAGGCAGGTGAAAATTGATTAATATCCCACCTTTTTTAAAATCTCTTCCAGACAAAATAGTACAACTGGAGAAAGAAAATGACATTTTAACCACAGGACCAATAAGTGAAACGTTTACTTATGTATTCACTTTTAGAAACCAGTACAGGCCACTCAGCGTAAAGCGTAAACCCAGTAGCGTGGAAAGTGGGCAGCCAGACTATGTGAGTGACTGGGTGATTTATCTCCCTTCCACACCGTGCACCGAGTAAGGCAGTGAGTCAATGGTGAGTCACACAGTGTACGGCACCCCAGAGAGGATTCCATTACACGCCACCACAATGACCCTGCTGTTACGTAAGAAACCATGGTACCACTTTGCCGGGGTCCTATACAGAGCTGCTGCACACAGAGAGAGGCATACAAACACTCACAGTGGAACGCTAAGACACACACACACACGCGCACATGCGCACACACACGCACACACACTGAGGCATCAAAACATGTAAAATATCAACATACACAAAAGAAAAAAAACACAAATGTCCACACTTGCACACCATCCTCTTTCTCTTACCTGCCACAGGAGCTTCTGTGCTGTTGGAGGCATCACTGTACACAGTGCTGGCCAGGGTCATGGAGAGCAGAGCGGTGCAAAGCAGACTAAACATGTTTTCTTTTCTCACAGCGAGGGGCCACTTGATGGCAAAATGGGAAACAAAGAGGCAGAAATACAAGGCACTAGGCAGTAAAGATAGGAGCAGAAGGGTAGTTCTTTTCTTTCTTTGCCTGTTGGCTTGGTTTGATTATTTGATATCTTTAGTCTTCTTTTGTCCTTCTCTCTTTCTCTCTCTCTGCCTGTCCTTTGTGTGGCGTCGGTAACCCTGGTGCAGCAGCCGTCGGTGTTGCTACTGGAAAGCGTGGGCTCCTCAGAGGTCCAGACAAGTCCCTTTTATTGTAAACTAGCGTGGCTGAGACCACTCCCCCTCCCTTTGCAGGGCGAGAGCCCCATCACCCTGCTCCTGTCTGCTCCCCTCCAACTCCCCACTGCTCTCCCCAGGGAAGTGGAGGGGTACAGCATCCAAACTACACCTCAGACCTTCTAGCAGCTTCTAAATCGGCCCATAAAAAAAGCCCAGGGCCACGGGTGAACAGACGTGTTGGGTAATATTTACCCATCTGTATTTGACATCCAAGCACTGCCATAAAGTCCTTTGGTTGTTAAATCTGAATCCTGTTAAAAAATACTAATACAGTCAATCTTGACTTAGTTATGAGAATGATTGTAATATGTTTTGATGTCGCAGTTGAACTGTAAGTAAACGCACAGAGCGATGCATGCAGTATCTTAAATAGTCAAAGCACCTGCCTGGGGGTGTATGTTAAGCACCCGCTGTGAGTAGGGCTGGACTGATGCCCATCTCCTAAGCAGGCCTGTTGACTAACATTTCACAGACGTCCAATGCATTTGTCGGAGCGCCATAATGTACAGTAAAACACTGTCTTTCCTCCCATTCAAGCCGCCCACCCTCTTTATTTTCTCCATCGCCTCTTTCCCTTTTAACCCTTTTTTCAGCCCTCTGTCAAGCTCTTTCTTTACAGAACCTCCCTCTACAAGTCTTTTGCAGCAAATGTGCTCTATAATGGGGGAAGATAGGAGAGCAGACAAGATAAAGGCCACTCCACTGAAGAGGTGTCTAACTTTAAACTCTTAATCTCTGGACCACACCCAGGCTGATTCCTAAGGTCAGTGTGCCGACTGCAGGCAGGCCGTGCGGGAAGCAGCGAGGAGGGGAGGGGGGGGGGGGGGGGGTTGGGAGGCGAGGAGGGGGGGGGAGGGCATGTGCGCGGTCTCACTGAATAGCTTTCTCAGCCGTCCGGATGATGCTTGAGTGACTGCTGTGCTGGGAGGGGAAAAGCACGTTGCAGAAGGCGTCCTGGGACCCTCCATCACACCCGTTGTCACAGCTGGGGAAATCCACACTCCCTGCTCCTCTCTCGCTCCCTCACTCTTTGTCTTTCTCTAGGGTCTCTTTTCTCTCTCTCTCCCCCCCTCTCTCGCTCTCTCCCTACCACTTGGCTCTGTGTCCCAACCCAACTTTTTTTCTTCACCTTCTTTCTCCTCTTCGTTTCACACTTGTCTGTTCTCTCTCTGACATGACCTTGTTCTTGCTCCACTAGTCTCCCTCACTCTTTCTCTACCCTGTCCAGGCACCCCAGGCAGTAGAGACTGGAGCCTCAGCTAGATGTGGTCACATTGTCTCCGCCCTACCCTAAACATCCCCCCATTCTCCTAGCCGCAGGAGACGGAGTCAGCCTTTATGTAAGCTAACCCCAAATGAGGAGAGGGAACTAAGCTCCATAACAGGGCCTAGATCTTCACACCACTTGTTGGCAAGTAAGGCCGCTAACTGTGAACACGCGAATTGTTTCAAATTATATCAGTTGTGTTATTGTTACCATGAGGCGTGTGATCTGAAAAAGAGAGCAGTATCATCTTACGCAGCACGGCAATACTGGTATCAAATGGCCGTTTGCTGCGTTTCGTTCTCTAAACAGATATCATCTGCACAAAGGGGGTCAATGTTTGGCTAATCAAAATAATTGCAGTTGAAAGCGCTTGGCAGATCACATGAGCAAAGCCGTGCTGCCTGAGGCACAAAAGCTGCAACAAATGCACAACTCGGTAATCACTATGGGACTTCAACTCCAGACTCAATTCCATAGTGTTGTTTCCTAATGAAATTGAGCACCGGCGTGATTGCTGTAATTTTCCTCCGCGTGGAGAAAAACACTCACAAAGACTTACAGTTTGCTGTTAAAGGGCTTGTTTAGCTCAGGCAGCCCATGTTGTCTGGTACATAATTTGCAGAACACAAGCGTTCCTTTTTTTTGTAGTTGGAGTGCGGTGTGAAAAATAGAAACAATTGTATTGACACTGACACAGTTGATGGTTTTAATAAACCCTCTGACACCACATCCTCCTCTGCATTTCCTGTCCGAATGGAAGGGACTTGCCATTCCTCAACACTCCAGCTAAACCTCATCCTGTACTGTCCAAGCCACCTGGAGTGCAGTTAATATTGGATGTTAATGAAAAAAAAAACGATCATCCGTTGATACAAACCATCCACAGACCAACAACCTTGATCATCCTCAGTTCATGCAATCCATACACAGGCAGCAAGGTCTCTATGCTCAACAGACCGGCCCAGCTGTGTCATGGAATTTGAATCGTTTTCTGGCGGGTTTCAACACCAAGTTAATTAGCTTAAGACTGACCAGCTGTAAGGCAGTTTAAAAGCTAAGCGCTATAGAAGTTATACAGTAGCTAAGCAATGCAGTAACGGGAGAGAATTCATTACCACAGTTATTTATTATATATTGGTAATAAATGCATCACGTTCCATGTCCTCAAATTATAAAGTTATCCCCGTTGTCATTTAAGCAGGGCAACAGCAGCAGTAGCTATAGCAAACCTGTAGAAGTAAAAAACACAGTGACATTACACTCTCTGCAGTAAGAAGTGAAACAACACTAAGCTGGTGTGAAACAGAGGAATATATTCAGCTGGGAAACCAAAAATGTCTAAAGGCCTGAAATTAATATATTGCACTGTGCTTAGCAATTGGAAGAAGACCAAGTAAAATACAACTCAGCCTGTCCCAGTTCTAGCAACGGACACCACAGTGGAAAGTAGTCATCAGCACTTTGACCAATGGGCCAACTTATACTCCGGCAAGGTTGTGGGTATCAGCTGCTCTGCATACAGCATAGTGTAGTATGTGCAAGTGTCTTGAGTGTGTACACGTCTATGTCTCTATGCTCATGTACTCATTTACGAGCCTCTACTGTGACTCAACAGTGTGTGTGTGTGTGTGTTTTCATGTGTGTGTGTGTATTTGTTGTAGTAACCAAAATCCATCTGCGTACTTGCTGGAGTGTGTGTAGGAGGATAGGACATGCTGGACTTATGGATGTATACGGAACGTCTGGAGGGCTCCAGGCTTTGGCGTCCCACCCATATATCCTTCCCCCTAGTCTGCTGCGTAGGAGCCAGCTCTCAGGGCCATGAGCACATTCACAGCTGGCTCTATGAGGGCTGCGCTTCCTGCTCTTGGCAGGGTGGTACCGTTCCCGTTAACATATAGCAGCTCCCTGGGCCCCTGCCATCCGGGGCCATGGGACAAGGGCCAGACAACAACCGGCATCCGGAGGGGCCGCGTGGGGCCCCGGGGGGTACTTTGTGTGAGAAGGTCACACATGTGAGGAGGTTAAGGCTTAGCAAGGACAGGTCATCCAATGTTGGCCACATGAGCCTCTGCCAAACACATGTTCCTCATCATCGTCACAGACACAACATGTGATCCTCAGCGCTGGGAGAGGGACACCGGGCTTCTCGCTCCATGTAGAATGTGGGGCAGGGACAAAGGTGTGAAAGGACAGAAGGAAAGATGTGCACCGTGAGAGGTAACATCACGTACACGGGCGAGCACCAACAACGCAACGCAGCTGGTGGATTGGGGACGCAACAAAAAAAAGATTCGTCATGTTGCGGCATCGTCGCATTAATGAACGACCTCCGTCATCTATCTGATCCTGGTTAGAGATCGCTTGGCTCGCGGCGGCCCTGTCTTGGCACAGCGCTTCACTTTGTGTGCCATCTGTGTGCTGGGCCCGCCTGGTGTCCTGGCCCGGTCCAGTGGCAGAGGTAGGGGTGTTCTTAGCTCGCTGCCAGCTCCTTGTCAGTACACGTCAGTTCACTCGCAGTGAATGCTAAGCACTAACATTTGGCCCACGCGCTTGATTTCACGTTGAACCCGACAAATCACGGCGCTACGTACAAGCTAAAAAGGTACTCTATGTAAAGGAGACGGCGGTTCCCATGTGCAGGGATATGAACATAAATTAAGGCTAAGAATGGTAAAGAATATATAATAGGATTCCCTCCTGAGTAACTGTAATATGTCGCCCAGGATCCAATCTCACATGCTCATCTTGTCCTTCTTTCCCCCTTATAAAACTACATGCATGTTTTGATCAAGCGCACACATTGGACCATTTTGAGCAATCTGGAACATGTCCTATTGTTCTATATGGCCATCTCTCACAATGTTCTATACTCCACTATATTTTTCTCCATTTGTATCCAAGGCTTGCTCCCTTGGCAGTAGTTTGCTGCTGTGGTTTCTCGACAGGGGGCATGTGGGTGTCTGGCTATGGTTTGGCCACAGCTGTGGGCTGTTCTGGCCAACAACAGTGGGAGTTTGATATCCCTTTGAGTTAATACACATCTTATGTGTGCTCATTGCTGCAGTGCTTGACCACTATTAGATGCTCAGTATTTGGCAAGTTGGGGTGTCCAGGAGTTTACCATAATGTGTTTGAATTAACATATATGCAAATGGTGTGCTGTTAGGAGCCACTGAATGCTCAGCTCTGGTTCATCTGATCAGAATTAAAGGGACATTTTGATGTGGCCACATGTTGCAAAAGCAACCAGGGCACCTAATTGGGAGCATTTGGTCTGTCATGATTTTTATTGTCCGTAAACTTGTCACTGCTGAAAGTGTGATGCAACACTGGCAGTCTAATGTGGAGCAACAAGTCTAATGCAAGCAGTTGGCTAGAGGTTAACACAAACAGCTGGCATGGAATGAAGAAACTGGGAGTGCCTGACTCAATGCAACACCGTATAGTCTGATTCAGTGGCCTGCCATAAAACAAACGGCCCATGCTCTAACTGCAGAGTGCGGTTTAATTAGGCCGGTAACAGAACTCGTTTGACCT
This sequence comes from Galaxias brevipinnis, assembly GCA_036023535.2. Lineage (NCBI taxonomy): Eukaryota > Metazoa > Chordata > Actinopteri > Galaxiiformes > Galaxiidae > Galaxias > Galaxias brevipinnis. The sequence continues at coordinate 6,708 of JAVQIZ010235711.1, read as the reverse complement.
GTGTTTCAGTCGAGCTAATGGGCTCTGCGTAATGGGCTCTGTGTACTGCATGTATGGCAGGAGTCAGCCATGTTGGAGTCAGACAGGGCGAGTCTCTGATGTGGACCCACTCTCTCACTCCCAGGCAGCATGTTTCCACCCAGCATGGGGATGGGGAAATGGGGGTCTGACAGAGGAGCTGGCAGGTTTCCCAAAGTGTGTCAGGACCAAGTCCGACGTGGTTGTTCCATGGTAGACCAAAGAATGCACTGTTATTCTGTTTATCAGTTCTTGTGGATTTTGGCACAAAAGAACAATTATAGAGCAATTGTGTCTCATTATACATTCTGTGTCGTGGTTGCGCAGGATCAAAAAAAGTGGTGATACATTGACAGTGTACAACAGGGTGACTGTAATTGATGGCAATACAGTGTCAAAGCACATACATATTTCTTAAGATTCTTGCGGTCACATTCTCTCTGAGCATATTGGCGTAGTTAGAGGGTTTTATTTCAGTGTGTGGCTTAGTACTGCGGAGTCATCTTTTACAAGAAAACCAAGTTGTTCGCTTCTTTATGTACATTACTGTAAATACTTTTCTATATAGGGCGTCATCAACAGAAAAGACTGTGACTAGTCTTTGTTTGTGACTGTTGACTCAGTGGAGCTCTCTTTTTGTTATATGTTTATTGCTCAACATAATAATCATACTAATAAAAATAATATATGGGATTTCTTAAGCGTCTTTCTCGTAACTCAAGGACACTGTACAACGGGAACATCTTAGGGGTAAGCTGAGGAAAATAAGTGGGTTTTGAGACGGGATTTAAAGATGTTCATGGAGTCAGAGTTCCAGATAGCTGGGGGAAGGGAATCCCAGAGAAACGGGGCAGCAGCACTGAATGTTCTGTACCCTGTGGAACGGAGTCTGGTTTTGCGGGAGGTGAGAAGACCAGTGACAGAGGAGCAGAGGGTACAAGAAGGCGTGTAGGATTGAAGGAGGTCAGAGAGGTAGGAGGGTGCTTGTCCATGTAGAGATTTGTAGGTGAGAAGCAGTATTCTGAATGAGATGTGAGACTTAATGTAATGCCAATGCAGGTGCAAGAGAGTGGGAGTCATATGTTGTCAGGGTTTAGTGCACGTAGGAATCCTTGCAGCTGAATTTTGTACATACTGGAGCCTATCCAGGGCCGTGTTTGACACCCTGAACAGGACACCATTGCAGTAGTCTAGTCGTCAGGTGATGAATGCATGTATTTGTGTTTCAGCAACAGCATCTTTGAGGGATGATCTGAGCCTAGAGATGTTTCTCACATGGAAGAAGGCAGACTTGGTGACAGCATTTATATCAGGTTCCATGGAGAGGGTTGAATCCAGGACCACACCAAGGTTTCTGACCTTGGCAGAGGAACAAAGCGGAGCTGTCAAAAGTGAGGAACAATCTTTTTGAGCAGAGCCTGTGGGGCCAGTCAACAGCCCTCTCTTACTGCTGTTTAGCTTTAGATAATTATCTGACATCCAAGATTTAATTTCCAGTAGGCAGTTTATGAGTGAGGGAGGGAGGGAGGTTTATGCTGGGTTTGGTGTGAATATAAACAGAACTGGGTGTCATCTGTGTAACAGTGGAAGTTGAGTCCATGTTTACGAATGATTTGTCCCAGAGGGAGCATATAGCTAGTAAACAAGATTGGCCCCAAGACCGAACCCTGCGGTACACCCTGGCAGACTGGTGCAGGGGAGGACTCAGCCGTGCCTAGAGACACCCGATGGTACCTGCCATGGAAATATGACCTGAACCATGCATGAGCAGTGCCAGTGATGCCAAGGAGCCTATCCAGGCAGTCCAGGAGGATTTTGCAACAGACTGTATCAGAGGCTGCTGAGAGGTTGTGAAGGATGATGAGAGTTAGACTGCCAATGTCTGCCACGAGGGAAAGATCATTGATGACCTTGAACATATAAAATGGTTTCAAATCATTACTGAGGCCTGTATACATACTCTGTTTGTGATGCCAGCAAAGGGCTCGGCTCAGAGGAGAAATCACTGGACTAGTCTCTTTTACATGTCTGCCATGGATGTTGGTAGGATACAATAGAGAGAACATGGCCACTCCCAGGAGATGCAGAAGTGAACTGTAGCTTTGGGAATGTATAAGAAATCAAATATAATCACAATTAGGTAATATGTGGTTGGGTACTGTACATTGGCGTCCAAATTGTTAGTCTTCAGTGTAAAGCACTTTGGGTGTCTAGAAAATCACTATTCATTATAATTTATTATTAATATATAACCAAAACCAACCACAAGAACTGAACCACTAACTGAGGCTTATGACTCTGTAATGCCATGCCATACAGAAACCCTCAGTAGAGCCTATGAAAGATTTCATTAAATGTATTTGATTCATGAACTCATTCATGTGCAGTACTAATGTTTCCTGGGTGGATGTCTATTGCACCAGTAAGGTCCATTCTGAAAATATACTTCAACATTGGTGATTCAGAGACGTGGACTCAGGACAAGAAGTTTAGGGAGATTCATAGTTAATGCTGCTCTCCTTCCTATCTAATCCATGTTCCGGGAGCTTGGACAAATCAAATCTTACAGCAACATGTGCTTTTTATCTAAAGAATGAGTATGAGTCCATCAAAAAGTCACTTTTCCTTCCCACTGGTGCTGCAGCCAAGCACATTGGTGGGGTTTGATGTAGCCACCTGGCCCTGTGAACAAAAGGCAGAAACATGTCAACGCCTCTCCAGCGTCATGTCAGTTCTTTCATGTAACTTTCGTTTTTTCAAAACCGATCAACATCTTCTCTTTTGTACTCAGAGTAAATGACCTACTTGCCATGGATGTTTGTCTCTGTTTCAAATCGTAAAGAGGGCTTTTAGTATCAACGTGCAGATGGAAAACAGATGTTCAGCAGAAAGCAGTGCAGTTCATAAAAGCTGTATGCTCTGAGAAAGCGAAGAGATTAAACAATTTAAGAGATCACCCCGAACAATGAGCCAGAAGTTGAACACTTAGTGACACCACTTATTTCCTCCACATTGAGACAAATCATGTCATAATACAGCTGGGTAGGTCAATGAGATATACACTCACACCCTCAGTGTGTGTGAGGTTCAGATCTAAAGAGCCCATCTTTCCCTAATCCAAATCTAATTGATACGTCACGATATCCTCGCTGAGAAACCTGGCTCTCTCCCAGCACACACTGTAGATAAGCCTGCAAAGATGACTCAATGCAAAGATAACAGTGATTGATAGCAGGAAATAGAAGGGGTTACAGTGTGGACAGGGAAATCAGTATGTGACATGACTTAACACACACATGGTGCTGATTAAAGGATTAGTCGCATCGCCGCAGCTGTCTCTTCATTCACATCCCATACAATTAACTCACTTACAGCACAGTAGAGCAGTAGAGTAGCTGAGTCACACACTTAGCTGTCGCCAGTGGCAATACCATTGCTGTTATTGTCAAGAGCCCTCACTAGTGTTTCCCCTGCATTTAACTCCAATAAATGACTGTGCTCGCCATGGCCAAGCAGCAAACCAAATAGCCCTGAGTGTAATGAATAGTTATACACCCATGTGTGGGAAGCATAGAAACTGAAGCAAGAGGCTGAACTTCAGCATCCTAATTTTGAACCTCACTTTCAAGGGATAGAGTCTCCGAAAGAGAGGGTTTCTTGACCACACACCTATCAATGACCAGAGACTATGTCATTGTACTGTCAGCCAATAGACTGTATGTCATTAAAAATACAACATGTGGTCCAATCATGTAACATATCTTCCCGTAATCCTATCCACACAGAGTTTTATTTGGATATCAATGAACACCTATTAAGTACAGACAGAATGGAAAGATTGTATATAAAAAAGGGAACAACCCAAGGCGGTGGCGAAGCCTGCTGCTAGCCGTCATGTAATGACATCACTAACCGCTCAGACAGATGTTTGTTTAGCTAGCTTTCTCAGGGGCCTCTACTGGACAATAGAGTGTACTTGTAGGTGAGCCCTTTGGATGGTGTTGCACTGGGAGTCACCCTGCATGTTGTTCAAACATGGATGCTGGAGATTAGCTCATGGGCTGGGAAAGTAGTGAGTTGTGGGCTTTTCATGATGGGTGCGGTTAAATACAGAAGAGTCCAAGGTCTTATGAATAAATATCCATGAAAAAACCCCACATGGGAACAATATTTGTCTAATAAGTTGACTTACAGCCCCATTTGTTCTATGAAATTTGCTTAGTTCTTTAGCCTAATAGTCTGGGAACTTACAGTAAATTAGCCCGATTTGGGAAACCCATCTCCTTGCCAAAGTAAAAAAGACAGAGGGAGATTGATTGCAATATCTCCGATTGTGTCTGGAGCATACATGTTCTCACAGTAGACTCTTTGTGTACATGGATGGCCCAGTGGGTCTCTTCCTGTAAAGACCCCTATTTGAAGAGGAATGGCACTGGGTCTTTTGACTGGTCATTCCTGACTCCATCAATCCCTCAACATCAGTGGAACAGTAATTGTGACCAGACCCGGTTTCCCTGGCTCTCTTTCTCTATTCAGCCCCCCCACATCCCCCACCCACCCCCCACCACCCTTTTGATGTGCCTTCACATTCCCATGCAGACCTCCTTGGATAAACCCCCTGACCCCATGCCCCTCCTCCAAAGAACAGGAACACACACAAAACGGTAAAAAATTAATTTATATGACAATCATTGAGAGGGATTAATATAAAAAAAAAAAAAACACAGCAAAGGAGGGAATAGGGAAGTTAAGAAAACAGAGTCAAAAATATAAAATAAACAAATAAAAACACTACTAATCTGTGTTCCAAACGTTCTTTCTCTCGTAATGGGATTTATAGCGTAGCTGGACTGCTTCCCAGAAACTGAAGGGACACCCTCTCAGGGGCCTACGGGGAGTTGTTGCCGGCATGTAGCCTGCTGCTAATTACGTGAGTGGTGCAGGTTATAGGCCTGGTGGTTTAAGGTCAGTGACTCAGAGGGCTACTGACGTACGCTACACATAACACGAGCCGCTCCTCAAAGCCTCAACCCAAAAAGGTGTCCATAAAGGTTTTCCAGGTTTCGCGTTCGTGTGATTCAGAGAAAGCATAGCCATTAGGTTTTATAGAGTGTCTCCAAGCAACGTTGCAGCGCTATTTACCCCTTCCTGCAAACCACCTCCAATGTGTAAAACCAAACAGGAAGTTGGACTGATTATTTATTCTTTACCTTAACCCCTTTATTTCCATATAGCATGCCTAAATCCATAAACTCAGGGCCTTTGTGTTTACAAAACAATCAATTATATATCTCTTTAGTTACTCTACATGTTGCTGCTCTGTCAACACCAGCTCAGTGGAAACCTCGGGGGGCGGGGGGGTGAGGTGGGTTTGGGAGGTGGGGGACGGAGACCACCCTATAGCTCGCGATTACCAGCAAGAGGCCAGAGACCACCCCAAAACCTCAAATGGTTTCAGTGACAGTGTTTTGTAACACTGCCCAGCTGTTGCTGTTCTACACCCAGCATCTCTGCGGAGATCTCGAGGAGCTCTCGACATCCACGGAAACACATGGGTTTAATATGTCTTTTTGTTGAATCATGTCTTCCTCTGGTCCCTGGTGACCTTGCAGTGGTGCAACAAGGCGTATGCTCCTCCCTCTTCCCGACTGTGCAGTACGCACGCAATAGGCTGTCTGACGATTGTACTTCCCCGGAGATGAATTGACTTTCTCGTTTGAATTGCATACTGATCAAATTATGACAGGTTTCAAATGCATTGCAACACTGTACTGTACTGCCTGCGAAACCTAGCATGTTACAGTTACACCACATCACAGAGAAATTCTGCCAATGTGGGATCAGATGGAAAACACATTCTTTCTCTAGTCGTGAAATATTGTTCTTAGTTTGTTTGGTATCATGTACAGAGGTCATCTAGACCCTTGAAATGTATAGTTCATCTGGAACTCATAGAATGCGGTATCGTGTGGACTTGGAGATTTATTTCACATCGATCATTTACAATGTTCTTTTCCCCTCACATTGAAAGCACAGGGCTTACTTTTTCCCATTTCATCCTCACCTTTGTCTGTCTTTCTCTTTCTCTTCCTCTTCTCTCTTTCTTTTTCTCTCACTTTCCTTTTTGTCCCTCCTCAGTTCTCTCCCCTCTATTCCTCCACTGTGGTCTTTCTTCCTCTTGAGCGAGGGATTTCGCTCGTACCAAGACTGGGTCGTGGAAAGACAATAAGGACAATTGGTTCACAAAGATCCCCCATGGAATATGTACAAGAACACAAGGGGAGCTGAAAATGGGATTAGGGGGGCAGAGCTGGGGGAGTACAACAGCCCTGTCTCCCCGTCTTGTGCATGTGGCAGCCTGTACAGTGTGTTCCTATGCGCCCCAGCCTGTTTTAAATCAGCTGTCCTGACTGCTTGATTGTGCTGCCATTACAACGGGATTGCAGCTGCCTCTCGCTGTGTCCCCGCTCCCATCCAACCGGGGGTCCCCTCTGCAACATGTGAATGGCTTCCACATGTTCTCTCACAGAGGAGGGGCCACGAAGGGCGGGCTGACGATGGGGTGGGGGTCCACGCAGCGCCGGGCTAGTTCATATTAAAGAGCTTTAATCAGCCTTTTATAATGAACCAGATGCTGCAAGCGAGCTTGTCCGCACAGCCCCCCCCCCCCCCCCACACACACACCGACAA
>JAVQIZ010235705.1:0-15672 GCA_036023535.2 Galaxias brevipinnis | reverse complement strand
GTTGGTAAAGGGCAGCAAGAAGAAATATGCAATGTATCCATGTTAGACAAGTGTTTGGTTTGCTCACAAAGAGATGTGAACAAAACTGTGATGAGTCAGCAATCAAACCAAACCAGTTTTACTGTATCACGCTACTTTGGACATGACATGCTCTCTCACTCTCTCTCAAAACATTTAACACTGGCAGTGAACACTTGAAATTGCAGTGAAAGTGCAGGCCATTGGGCATGGGTGATGAGTGATGCAATGAGCTATTTAAACACAAAATACTCAACTAAAAAAGCTATTGGATTTTCCTCGTATGTTAAAACAAATAAAACAAGTGTATTAAGAGAAAATGTTCAACCAGCATAGATCAGCACTGGTCTTTTAACAGTGGGGAAAATTCCCTGCACTGGACTTACTCACCTGTCTAAAATAACAGTTGACCTGCTGTGACATAACTTGTAGGTAAACAGTTGAGTCATAATTGTGTTCAATAATCAGCTTTGGAATATCCCTTTCCCGCACGTGAGAAGTGTCTTAATCTTATTATAAAGCCAATGTGCAAGATCATACACAGTTACCTACAATGCCACAACATCAGTGTGGTCTGTTGGTACATACAGCCTACTGCCATTGAGGTATAGCAGAGGGGGTCTTCTTTGTGGACTCGACTCAATGGGAAGCTTTGCTCATTACAAGAGACGTTAAGAAGGATCTGCTGAGCAAAGTGGGCTGGCCACTGTTCAGCACACTAAAGTCCAAAAGGGCAAATAGCAGAGGGTTTACCCATAACTAAAGATGCAGTGCTCCAAAAAAAAAAAAAAAAAAACAAGATTCCAAAAGTCTCAGAGGAGGTGAGATGAAAAATGTGTCACGGTAACATGAGTTTCCATTCTTGGCAGGCACGGCTGTTCTGGCCAGTGGATAGCTGAGCTGCTTATAAGCTTTAGGTACCAGGCTACCTCAGTAAGGTGATTGTTGCACCCTCTCCAGCTCCCTCTGATTTTCACCTGCAGGTGTAATCTGTACAGGTTTGAAACCGGTTTTGAGCCTGACCCGTGCACAGGCATATACTGTACGGGCTTTAAGCCCCCATTCACACAGCCTATGGGCATGACTACTACTGAGGCCAGTCGCTGGATTTCACGTTTAACTTTTTTCCCTTGCAAATTCCCCAATGTTATTGTCTACCAAAACCCTTGTGTTATTGTTAGACTTTGTTATTATCGTTGTCCTCCCCTGCGCTTGCACTACTATCAATTTTCCAGCGTCTTTGTTATGCTGAACATTATTAAATAATTTTTTTCCTGTCCTTACTTATGGGTGGCGGTTGTAGGCTGTGTAGAGTATTACAAATATTATTGCAAAAATATGATCATTGTGATTATTTTCGAAACAGACATTCATTTAATTCATTTAACCATAATTCATTTTAAGTATCTAATTGATGTACCCTGCCTCTCACTGCTAAATTGTTTTCTTTTTGGCCAAAGTTATTCTATTCCCATGGTTGTAGTTTAAGTCTGGATGAATAGGTCGCTGTCCAGTTAGCCACCAAAAGGCCACCCAAGGTACTTCAAATTGACCTCCTTACAGCACACAGGCATCTCTCAGCATTATACCCATCTTAATCTCTCTCAATGGGCCAGTCATACTCTGATCACGTGGCCTCTAGCGTCCCGCCGAAGCCCTTCATCTCCATCATGCTAGCACTGCTTCTAGAGTAGCCAGCCTCTCACCTCATTACCGACCAGGGCTCAAACAGGCCCCCGGGAGGCCCACTCTGTTTTCACGTATTCAGAGTGCCACTTTATAAAACTATGCTGATAAATAATTCCCTGAGAGCCAAATGGTGGATGAATGCAAGAACAATATAAAGAGATTACAACATCTGTCAACCTATGAAATATCGCTGTTGGATTAAAAGAGGCTGAGACTTAATATCTGATTGCAGTGGTTGTGTCCAGGTAGTCTCCACTCTGACCTGATAGAGTGGTCCGTGTGGCGCTTGTTGGCAAAAATCAATATGACTGACGCCAATGTAGGGGGAACGCTGTGACAATCACTTGCACGCCAATAACAAATGTTGATACAAGTAATACACTCGACTGTTCAGCAGCACGTTTCATAATAGAACTCAAGAACGGTAGCCTGCAAGCCTCTGCAGCACAAGCCAACGATGGCCGTGGCCTATTGACTAAACATCCGCCCTTTCATGGGCGACAGTTGCCTAGTCTGATAAGCATCAAGCTGTGGAGCAATCGAGACTTATCGGCTTCCCTTTCCTTTATCAAGTTCCTGTCTGAACTGATGGATGTGGACCCAGTCTCGGGACGGGGAGGGAGCCATTGTTAAGTACTCGTTGTGGTGATACTGTAAGGCTTAACGCCTTTCAAGAGCAAGATCAGAGGATGCCGATGATGTCCATCAACAGAACAGAGACCAGGTTACTGAAAACAGTTGCAGTCAAAACTGAGAGGTGAACAGTTGGTCTTAGTTGTGGATATAGTCAAGTCGACTATGTATTCAACAGGTTAAGGTGCTTCACGGGGACCTTTGACGCTATTATAGAGTTACGCAACTTCCTGATAAGAAAATGATTGTGCATCCTGAGGTTTTGACCACTATCTTTGCATACACCATTACATAAGTTGAGCCCTATAAAAGATAATCAATTTCACAGCATCAACTCGGAGCAAAGCAAGCTACACCATCAGCATGTTGGACGTGGCATCCATTAGCTCATTATCTCACTGTTTCAGTCCAAAGAGCACACATCGCCACACGACACAACCTTGAACACATACCGACCTACATACCGGTTTATCTTTGTGCTACATTCGACAAGCAAAGTACCACTCGATAATATTTACGTGCGTTATTGCCGATATATCTTCTGTCTAGCTTAGATAGAGGTTGTCACTTGGCGTACCCTCACAACTCCTTTGAGACCGAAACAGATTTAGGAGGCTCGTTTTGTCTACAGAGTGTACAGAAAAGGTATATGGTGCACGGTGCTGACCTCTGATTTACCCAAGTAAGGTTTTATTTCCCAGGAATTCAATAATACATTAAGTCTCTTCATTTTACCGAAACCGATGAGGTGAGGACCGCTGATTGCTAGTTTGTTCTAGGTTGCCTGGAATTTCTGGGGGATTCCACAACATTCGTGGCCTACACCTCCTCAACAGATCAACTAAAATCCCTTCGCCTCTGTGAGTGCCAAGAGGTTTGATAACCAAGCAAGTCATATGAAGAGGTCATCCAATCAGAAAATTAATCAAATAAATACCTTAGCAGAGAACTGAGGTATAAATAGTTGCTGAGGTCTGCCATTGTTGCTTGGCCTGTGCTTCCTCCAGGGGCCCAGAGCTGTTGCACCTGCAGGGCCAGTGGCAGCCTAGGGTGTAGCTCCAAGGGAGGTGGAGGACAGGACGAGGGAGTGAAGGGGAGAACAATGGCAAGGCCTTGCGCTGGAACTGGAGCGAGACAGCCTGTCTGCTGGGCCTGCCGGCCGCCCAGCCTCAGGAGGAATCTCCAGCGCCACACAGGAAAGTACTCCGAAGGAGCTCCAAGCGCACACGCACACACACACACACACACACACACACACACACACATGGATGCACACCTACACACACGCATCAATACCGACACAGACACTGACACACGGGCACAAACAATAGAGGGCCCCCTCCCAGCTCGAACTTGACTTTAGCTCCAGGGACTCATCGAACACAGAGTACAGAGAGTTCTGTCTGCCAAAAAGGGCAGAGGGAGGTGAGGAAGCAGAGGTTACTAAGAGTTAACGTTTCTCTAAAGGGTTTACCTCGGGCTGCTGCTTACACTGCACTTTTACAATTGTCTAGATAGTTGTATACTTGAGTATGAGTAATGGTTTTTACCATGAAGGGAGAGCACTGAGATACCTTTGAATTTGTCAAATAATCAAAAGGGAACATTTAGTCAGCCTAAATCAGCATTAAATGGCCACATATGTCGTGTACATCCTCAAAGGTCACTTCCTTGTTCAAGAACTTTGTTCTGTTTTCATGTTGTGGTGTGGATGTGGGGAAGACGGGTCTACTTGTCCAATCCCCCCCCCCCCCCCCCATATCATAGCCATGGGGACAGGATCACATTCTGCAGCAACACACAGTGGTAATGGTTTGCTTGGGACACGGCTGATGCAGCAGTGTGTCTCTGTCCTGGCCCCATGGGTGCCTTTAGCATGGCAAGGGGTCAGCGCCAACGCAGTCTGCTGACGCAATGCTCACACACAAAACACAAACACACACACACACACAGACAAATATATACACTCGCCCACTGACGTTGTAAGGTCAAGGCAGAGTCCAACTCAATGCGTTGATTCATCCAAAAACAACAGAGGCCCTTGGATTAAACTATGTTTTGTCTGTTGAGCTTCACAAAGACAAACACAATGTTCACAATGTTCAAAATGCCAAGAATTCCTTTCTCTTTGAATCCAGATGGGTTCCCCAAAAAGGTTTGTGTTGTGAGCTAATCCCGCTGATGGTCAACTGCAGCCGGGGCCCTTTGGGAAAAGCAGTGAGTCAGACAGGCTGACGCGCAGAGGAAAAGTCACGGTCAGTGCCCATTCTTATCCGTCATGGCAATTCTTCTCACACATTCCTCTCTTTCCTGAATGGAGTCCCCCTCTCTGTGACCTCTGGCCATAGCTCTGTCCCCCTCAGTCAGCGGCTGGCCAGCTGATTTGGTTAAAAAAAAAAGAGTGATGTCCCAAGCCGAAATGTAGTCCCTAGCAACAGGGGACAGGGTCCCTTTGGGCCGAAACAGCAATAACACAGGACGTGTGGAGGAGTCGAGAGAATGAGTCAGCAGTGAGAAGGGTGCTTGTGTTTGGAGTGTTGACTTCACTGGTCAAACTCTGCCTCTCTGTTTTCTGTTTCACTTAATGAGCTTGTTGAGCAAAAGTAGACAACAGCATGCAATTATTTGGTTGTGGGAAACGAATCAAGTTATTTGGCAAATGTACCCACATGGGGGACTAGGTTCAGAAAATATCCTTAACCATAGTACGCCTGGGGTCTGTTATCGGTTTCCCACTCTAAATGCTAAGACCTTTGTTTAATTGTTGTTTTTACAGCACTCAACAATAAAAGAATAAATGTTAATGTGAGGACTCATATTATTTAATAGACTTTTCTTTCCATTCATGAGATGTCTGTTTGCAGCACAGAAATAATGCGGCCTAACTTCCCAAGAGAGAAACTGTGAGTCGGGAGGTGGATGGGTTTAATCCAAATCTGCCCATCGCTGTGCTGACTACTACTAAACCAATATACTGCGGGTCATTCCCACTTCCTCATCTCACAGCCACAGTCCAAACCGGTCTAAACTGGAATCAAGGGCTGCTCCCGCTGACCAGGGATCCTGCCTCCAGTCTCGCTCCCTCTCTCTATCTCTCTCTCTTCCCCTCCTCCCCCTCTGTCTTATCATGCTTGTCATCGGGGCCATAGCTTCACCACATTGTCTGCCACAGTGTCTGTTGACATCAAAGCCTGCGGCTCTTTAAGCCATTTGAAAGGCAGGAAGAGGGTGGGAGAGGACAATTCCAAGTCAAACATATCACTCTCCTCGCAAGGTAACCAAGACAATTGGCTCCAATATTTAGCTTTCTTTTCGGACAATTGGACAGCTTTTAAACTGAAATGTGTGAATAAACTCCATTCCCTGTGTAACCCACCTGGTGGCTATATACTAGGCTTGTTAAGTAAAATAATGGTGTGGTTATCAAAAGGACACCGGAAAACAAGAAACAAGTCAAGACAATAAGGTGAAGTTAAACAATGATATTTGAGTTAAAGCAGATTGATGAAATACAAATGTGTTGGTCCTATCGCACAGCTCAGTGATATACTAGGTAGGTGCACCATAAAAATAATAAACAAAACAATTGTCTTGTGTGATCTGTTCTAACACAATAAAATATGCTTATCTGTGCTTATTCACCAGAAGAATTTCCGAAGTCCCACTTCAAGGGCGAAATCCAATTTTAGGAGGTCTTAGCCTTAGCTATAGCCTTCATAATAAAACATACTTTACAACCATACCAAACATAAAAATAGCATTCGTATCCAATTCCCCTAACTGTACAGTTCCATGTTTATCCAATATCAAAATAAGTACTAACAATTAGAATAATTTAATTTAAATTATATTTTACACCACTACCTCTTCTACCTACTACTTCTATTCCACTACCCTCACCATGAGGTGATCCGTGGTGGGTTTCATGTGAGCGGTGAGCGGTAATGGCCAGCTACACAAAAGGCTTACATTAACAAGTTGACTAAGCTTGTTAAACTATAACCTTTTTGACAAAAGGGCTTTTAATTAAACAAAAAAGATTATAAAATGATTGACACGTTTCCAAGGGGGCAGCAAAATGTTACAGTTTTGAAGAGACAGTGATATTAAACAATACAATTGCACAATAAAAAACTGTTCAAAATACCATAATGTTTCGATACATTTGAGTCTGACGCTTTTTCCACAGAGGTCCTTGGAGTCTTTGTTTTTTGACTCCAATGAAACGAGCTCCCATTTGGTCCAATACGTGTTGACTATAGAGTGTGAACAAAGAGAGAGTCTGGTGTCATCTCTGGGGTGGAGTGAAAGGGAATGTATTTGGCTAGGGGGTCTAATATGTTTCATCAGGTGGTGGAATTCACACACACACACACACCTCAGACGAGACTCACCTGAGAGTTTCCCCACCTCGTCGAACCTGACGTTTCTGCTGCCAACGCCAGAGCCAGGTACAGTGTGACTCATCCCAGGCCACTAGAACTGGTTTGAACCGGCAGGGGGACTATCACATCAGGGGACTATCACACCCACTGATCTTCCTGGCTGGGGATAAGCTTCCCTATATGGAAAACATAATGAAACTAGGCTCCCTTTTCAATTGCTTTCAGGTATATCTGTAGGTCATTGGGAGTTAGTTCATGTGGATGACAACATGTGCGTACCCTTCTTCCATTTGTGTACAGAACAAGACAGTTCTCACACCTGCGATACTATAGGTAAGGTATTTTCTGCAGAGCTGGAACGATGAGATTCACCTTACACAAGGGTGTCTATGCAGCAAACCACTCCAAACTGGTTTGCACCAGTCTGCTGAGCCGCATGGGGCTGGGAAACCCGAGGAAGGTTAACCATGTCGTGCAGTGTGTAACATTACCACCTTCAAATGTCCTTGTTTTGTCAGGAAGAATAGGAAAACAATACTGTGCCCCTAGGCATACTATGTGCTCATGGTGTGAAATAACTCTGATGACACAACAACGCAGGTCTCATCGGACGTCACCAGCCATTTCCTATTTGATATATTGCACATTCATTAAAAAAACATTGCTGATTTGCTGTGTGTATATGTTCTTGCAAGCCTGAGTGTGTGGTAGGAGCTATTTATCCTTCTGTTATCTTACTCTTGAATTGAAGACTAAATAATTACAGTTTCACATGCTACTCCTTTTTATATTTTTGGGTAAAATATTCTGACACCTGAAATTTAGAATACGGCACCACATTTTAATTTTTTTGTGTAATAATTTATTAGAAATGGCAAAAAACATGTCAATACATTAAGGTTGTTCATTAGTGGCCACTAATCACAAAGTGAAACTGATAGTGACAAAGGCATGTTTTACACAGGCATGTGCAGGCAGTTTCTTCGGCATCAGTCTCATATGACAGCTGTGCACCAGCAAATATGGCACCCACAAGGTGCATTTGGGAATAAAACATTCACAAGAATGCATAAAGTCTTAAAGAGTGGCTAAAGGGAGCTGTGGGCCTCCCATAACATCCCCATTTATTCAGTCTTTCTCTTTCCATCATGAAGTAGCCTAGGCTATCCAAATATCACTGCTTCTCGCAGTAACTGCTCATAGAGCGCATCTTCATCATCGGAAATCACATTGTTGCCCAACATCGGGCCAGTGGCTTGACTGAGCGTCCGTCTGGCGTTCCTTTTGGTATTACGGGTAAGCCAAACCTGCCCAGATATCCCGCTCACTTTGTAGTGCATTTTAATTCAGCTCCTGCAGAGCCGTGAGAGAACAGTCAACGCAATTTCAGCAGGTGTCTAACCATGCCGACGATCTGGAGGAATTTGTCCTTCTTTCGCTGTTTCAAAGCCATCAGGGCTTTGGCCGTCTCTTCTGGATCTTGAGTAAAGGAGAAGATGCTTCTCACTCTCTCCTCTGCTTTCATGTCTCCCGTTTTCTGAAACATTCGCATCACCGCATCCTGGTTGACATTCTCGAAGATGTTGGGAACTGCTCTCTTGCGATGCGCAGTATCAAATTTGTTCCCGTGAACTGAAGGACTGACCCGGCGGGAGTCGGAGTACACGTAGATCGACATCTTCCCTCTATTTCAAAAATAGGTCTTAAAGATATTTCTATATGGTCCGCCAACTCTCTTGCTTGAGTTTTTGGGAGGGCGATTCTCGCCAGTGTTGAAGCGGTTGGACTGACTGAGAAGAGAACGTTCAGCCCTTGAAATATATAGCGCTGCCAATGAAAAAGTGACATCACTGCCCCTGTTGCAGTAGTACGTGGAAGGACCGCCTTCCTTGGCTCAGCTCAGCCGAATGAATACTCAATGAGGCTGGTTGCTCAGAAGAGGCACGATGTGATGAAATAAATTGAGAACTGTAGGAAACAGTATAATTTCAATGAGATGTAAGTAAATGTGTACAGAATACATTGGGAAAATATTGTTTTGATCATTTTAATTTGTTTAAGACACCGGCTATTTGGGCTATATGCATTTCATTATTAAAAAGGTTTTTATTAGAAAAAGGTGGGTAGCAAAATATTTTGTTTTTCAATTAAATGTAAGCCTAAGTATAGATCTATATTCTGTAGTTCTTTTTTATCACTATAAAAAAAGTATCCTATTTTAATTTGGAGGCAGCATATCTTTAATGAGTTAAAAGAGTTGCAAACACTATGGATTTTTTCCAGATGAGTATTTTTTTTAAACAATCAGGAATTCTTTACAGCAAAAGTACAAAAATATAGGCTGCATCTTTCACACAAAATCTAGGGATTTATCTAGTGAAAAAAGCAATATTTAACTTGAAACATAATTGAGTTAAATGAACTTAAATACATGTTTACACATACAGTTTGTGACGCTATAATTACTGTTACCAAAATAAAATTACGAAAAGAAATTTTCTGATTGCGTTCCACTTAGCTGTCCTATAAATAGGCCTACTAGTGGGCCGTTCCCAGAGAACAGTGAGGTGGCCTGTGTTTACAGCACTGAGCAACCAGTGGCCCAGCTCCACTGACGGCCATTGATACCACAGAGGCGTTCCCCCTGGAGACAGTTGTTTATAAACTGGCCTTACACAAACCTCCTGGACCTGTGCCGTCTGCGGATTGTAGATGAACTCGTTGAGGTTAACTTCGGCCTCGGTCACACTCTTTAATTCAGAGGGAAATCCCAACAACGAGTGTTAGAATGTATTGGCCAGACTCACACTCCTTTGTATGAAAAACACACAAGCATATTGCCCCTCTTAGGAATTCATCAGGAATGTGTCTGCTTGTTTAGAATAGGCATGGAATGGTTGGTATTTGGAATTGATTGTGCTGAGTCAAACAATGCCCAGATTCTCAAAAACATTGTTGGTCAGTCTCGACTTGTGTTGCCACAGGATGCCTGTGCATGTGTGTCAAGCTGGCATGACAGTCAGGGCCGCAGACAGAAGAATATCAATGCACTTCCGCACAAGGAGTCAGGAAATTGGCATATTTATGACCCCGGAGCCCCCTAGAGTCAAAGAGACAGGGCCACACAATGCGATCGCAAGACGGGGAAGTGGAAATGGGGCCTGGAGCTGCTGACCTCGTCCTCCTGTAAACGGCAAACTCTGTTTCTACATCATAACAAAAGAGACACTAAATTTAACCAAGGTCACAGGTCTTGTCATCATTCTTCCCTATAGTCTCCAGACTCAAGAGGCAGTGAACACACCATGGAGACTTCAGTGCCAAGTGTCTTTATACAGACATAAACCACTTCCCCTAAGTTACAAAGCGTATTAAAAACAACTTTGTCCCAATATGGCCGTAGCACAGCAGTTATAAGTGTGCACAGTACACCAGATATTTTACCTTTTTCATATCAATAATGAAAGGACTTGAACCCAAAATTGAAGTCTTGTTGATTAAGTAACAGGGTCAATGTACCACAGGGCTGCACAGAAAGACAAGCTCTAGTCTATCTTATCTGCTCCTTTGTTTATGGTGGTGCTCCACAAGAACAGAATGGGTCTGTGATGGTGTACACAGCAGCCCTGTTCATCTTTTGAGCCCTATGCAGGCCCTGTAAGATGTTGCACGTCAGAGCCAGAGTGCTTTGTGTGAAAATAAATGTGTCATGTCTGTCAAAGCAAATAGCAAAATTCTCTACAATATCAAAATGTATGTTAAAACACTGCAAAAATGTTCTTCTGTCTTAGCAGTTTGGGGCAATGGGGACACTGATATAAGATACCCGCTAGCCTTATTGGTTTACAGCAAGCCCTCTTGAATAGGGAAGAGAAAATTGATCTTGAAGAGCAATATTTTTGTACCAGTCGTCTAATGGAGGCCTTATGCACTCAAATGGAAATGGCTCAGGTAATATTGTGTCAAATACATAAGTCAAGTTGTGCATCAGTGCTATTGATCTGGTAAATGGAAAAATTACAAAAAGTCATATTTCCCCTGTGGCACCTGAAGTAGACGAAAAAATAAAGATGAAAAAATATACATATTAAATTAAATTGATATTAAAGGCAACCTATTATGCTTTTTGGGTTTTTCCCTTTCCCTTTAGTATGTTATATAGCTCTTTGTGCATGTAAAAGATCAGAAAAGTTACAAAGCCCATAGTTCACGCTTCTCTTTCTCACAGTAATCACTGCTCCTGAACTACCTGAAATGCCTCGCTGGTAGTCTGGCGTTTTCTTCCGTAACTTATCTACGTCACAAAGTCACACATTTATATAATGCTTGGCACACCCTCATCCAGAGCCAGTCAGAGCGGAGGCCAGGTGGTTTTGCCATGTCAGGAAAAGACAAATCCCCTTTGTTTGGCCAGCTGGCCAATCAGAGCAGTCTGAGATTGAATAGACTTGCTGCAGATTCAGGCCGTTTGGAAAAAATAAATAGTTTATTGAACATTAAAACGCGTAAACCTATTCTAGTAGAACTCCTAAACAAAGGTATGCACCTGAATATTAGGCATAATAGGGTCCCTTTAAAATAAACCTACTGCTGTTGGTTCACATCTAATCAACAGAGATACAGTGTGTATGTAAATGCTTCTTTGTTTAAGACTTTTTGGTCTTCTGAAATGAATGTTAAAGAAACTACTACGAGTGCCAATTGCTGAATTCATCATGATCAATTTATGATACACCAGGTGAGCGGAAAGGCCAGAACCACAAGACTGCCTGGGAACAATCATTCCCCAGGGCATTGTGTAATAGGTGTGACTGGCATCCAGCCATCATCCTTAATCACAGATTGTTAACTAGAACCAGTGCCACAAGAGAAGGCACATGTTTGAGCAGGGGAACCTTCTGTGTTTAAGAAACCAGACCTGTCTCTCACAGTACAAATTACCTCAAAAGCAGGCCAGTTTAGCAAGCACATTGCTTTAGAGGGCAGCTCCGTCCAGGAACACAGCAGACGTGTTCGGTAGAATGCCAGCTCAGATAATAAAATCTGTAAAAATTATCCACAGGTAACACAGGTGGGCTTGACCATTTGTTCACTGGTGTATGACTGTATACCAGAAGGCCTGCTTGAATGATTTTTAAAGCCTATTTGAAAGATAATTATTTCGCAGGTAGTGGTCCATTTGTGGTATTTAAATCCTTCTGGTAAACAAGTGGTAGATAAACATGTGAGACTTCCCAGAAATCCACTGGCAGGCAAGAACAATTCAAAACGATTTTTTTTTGTTTATTGTGGGGAGATTTGTTTCATAACATGCTGGGGGACTGGCACAGATGGCTGGCAAGGCAGGGCCAATCAATAATTGACTGAATTTTAGGTGGCAACACTCGCAAGCAAAGTAATGGAGGACTTGTACTCTCTCTGTTCGCCTCGCTTCACTCACCTTCACTGTCTGTACCCCTTCCCAACGCCACCCCCCACAGAGACAGACCTGAGATTAAATGACTGCACATCGCTCGCACATGGACACCCAGGCAGGGCAGGCAGCATTACAGAAAACCGGCACAAACCGGTCGGCACCCGTTTCATCGGCACTCAGTTCTCCTGATCACGGTTGGCTGCGCTAAGACCTCTGAGAGTCAGGCCACATCTGTCCACACATTACTCTCTAATCAGAGCCCCTCTCTGCAGACTCATCCAGGCACAGACCATCGTGTGGATCGTATCACCACCACTACATCTGCGGGGGGTCAGGGGTGACACATTCCGTTGGTGGGTAGAAGCGTTCTCCTCAGGTCTCGACACTCCTCTCTGGATGACCTTGCTTTGTTCACCTTTATTTTAAATTTGGTTCAATTGCAGGTCTCTTTGTATACAAATTATATTTCTTGAATTATACATCCAATTGACATTTATTGTACACAGGTAACTGTAAAGCTTGGCTCAATGTTTCTCTAAATCAATTGTCAATGCGGACGCAATCGAACCAACTGAATAAGTACTGTACATTATAATATAGTGAAGGGATTGTTGACCGAGACTTGTTTAAGACCAGTTTTCTCATGCAGTCCAAAAAAAAAAAAAACAGTTTGACAGAAAAACAACTACAGAGTAAAGCATGTAGGTGGTTTAAAACCCACATGTCTGTTTGTCATTAGTGCAGAGAGCTTGGTAGTACAGGGCCAGCGTCTTGGTGTCAGGTTGCCCTCCTGCATCGTGTCTGTAAGGTCCAGTGTGTGTCACAGATCTCACCATATCCAGGACAATGGAAGGCCAGAGAAGGAGGGGGAAGCGGTGTGCACCAAAACCGTAGCCGAGCTGAGCCTAGACTGGAAGGAGGGAGGCGCAACAGGGGTTGTCAGGGGTAACCAAGTGGGCTATTCAACAGAAACAAGGTGTGAGTCAACCTGATCGATGGACTGTGGCGTCCGGTTAGACACTCCAAAAACTTCCAAGTTCCAATGAACACGAATACGCTCTTTGGTTTGGAAACGCTTGGCAGCCGTAACATATTCCAAAGAAACCTTAGGAGTGTCTCTACGACATCTGTGGGCTGGATATGGGAAAAACTTTGCACTCGTCGTTATCTTGTATGTACAGTAATTACATACAATTCAGCAAAAGGGACCATGTATGTATGTAGGTCACCTTTTTTTAACCTCTTCACGTCATGGATCTGCTGCTACCAAAATAGGTGTGATATTAATGAACTACTATCTCGATCTATCATCCAACTGACCGTTAAGGACAATCAATACATTATTAGATCACTGTAATAATGTTCAACATCCCAATGAGTCCACAGGCGGTAGCCTAACCGGAGGGAACTCATACTGCTGCAGCCCTGGACCTGGGCCAGGTGAAGGAAAGTGCTTGTGCCAGGGAGAGGCCCATTGTTCATCATGGCTGGAGGACAAGGTCAGTTCAGAGAAGCGGGAGAGGGCTACTCCAGACTCTGACTAATATCATCTGTGTCATTGGCGGTGGCAGCAGCAGCAGCAGCCGGAGCAGCGCTATGCCTCAGTCACTG
The DNA here is from genome assembly GCA_036023535.2 of Galaxias brevipinnis. Lineage (NCBI taxonomy): Eukaryota > Metazoa > Chordata > Actinopteri > Galaxiiformes > Galaxiidae > Galaxias > Galaxias brevipinnis. The sequence continues at coordinate 1,920 of JAVQIZ010235705.1, read as the reverse complement.
GCAGGAGGCCCAGTACTACTGGAGGTCACGCCACAGTGGGATACGAGGGCCCTGCCAAGGCACCTTCAGGCGGGATTGTGGCTGGGCGGAAATGACTACTTAGGCCTGTACAACCGAAAAACACTTCACATTAACCAAAAGTATATACTCCTTTCCTGTTTTACACCATTGCTGAGAAAAGTTACATCTCTCTGAGATGTTCCATAGTAAATGCTTGTTTTCTGATATTGAGAATTTAAAAAAAAAACATAATGAATTGAAAAAGACAAGACGCACTAAATCAATTTAATTAAATGAAACTATAAGCGATGGAATATAGCTGCACAAAATACAGTAACCACATAAAATATAAAGATTAAAAAAAAAAAAATGTTATCATCATTTTATTTTACTATTAGGTGTGTGATGATAGTAATTAATCCATGGTGATGAGGAAACACTGAGATATCAGAGAAGTTTTATCATGTTTCAGGTGGCAGCTTGGACAAGGAACTGACACCTAAGCCCGTAAAAGTACCCAATACGCTTTGTAGCTGGTTCAAACCAGTCACTCAGAGAAAGAAATCAATGTTGCGGATGACTGACTTCGCCACTGGGATAACCATCAGCTGGGCCTGGGGCAACAGAGGAAGCAGGTTAAATAATCAAGCAAAAATAATTCAGTCACAGCAAACATTAAACCTCTAAGCTTGATTAGTAGGTCGTATGGCCTCACATGAACCCCATTCATAGGGTTAGGCTACTGTGCAACATGAAAACCAAAACAAAGAGTTAAATAAAGAAACACTCAACCATTTCAAGTGCCTGCTAAAATAAACGACACCGTTTGTCTGTATTAATCAAATTCTAAAATTAGGATGTTGTACAGGGCAGACTTTAACTCTGCTCTAGTTTGGAGCGCAGCACATGCTGTAAACAAACCCTGTGTGTGGCTTATGCCACTCTAGTGTGTAACCAGCAACCAGTCGTCAATCTTTATCAGTGTCAAGGTCAGGTCAGAGTTTGTGTAGTGGTGAAACTATTGTGACCAGCGCAAGAACATCATTTACATTCAACTATACAGCCATCTCAGCAAGCTAAACATTGACTAATGGAGACGTAAGGATTGAATACAGAACTTGAAACGATTCCTCATGACAAACATATAATTTCTGGAGTCGCAATATAATTTGCCCCCAGATATGAGGTCACATGTTAACAGTTAGTTAAGTAACTACAAGAACAACACAGCACAATCCCAGGAGAACCCCATTCACTATGGTAGTCATATAACTATAACATTGTCTTTTCTTAAGAAGAATGTACAGTACAGAGACCTGTTCCCTGTCAGTCACCAAGTTCCCTCCTGCATGATCTGTTTTAATTAAAATGTGTTGTTCGTAGTCGTCTGTCCTTAGGGCCTATCTCAAGGTCAAAATCAGTATAAAGAAATCCTCTGTAACACATTGTGTAACATGAATTTTTGGAAATCATAATCCAGCAAAGGCAGAGCAACACACGTGCATTTTTCTTCATACCTGTCAGGGATGACCCTCAATACGACCAGCTTAATTCTATTTGTTTATTATCAAAGACAAACCAAAGTTACCCCCCAGATCTCCATCCATCACCATGTACAGTTGATATGAAACTGCTGGACTTTGTGTGCACAATCGATAACGTCACGCTGTGCAAGGTAACAAGCATGCAAGGCAAATGTCCTCCTACAACACAACCCAGCACTCCCATCTGAATTAAAGGTAAGCAGGCAAGCAGGTCAAACACTGTCCACCTTACAGATCTATTGCTATTAAAATCCACAGCAACTATTGTGAGTATAGGATGCCCTCTTGTGGTATAAAGGCAGCAATAAACAGATACGTCACACCCGCACAGTCACCCTCGGCTGACTGAGTTCAAGTGAGTCACTGGTTAGGACAG
>JAVQIZ010235702.1:0-11338 GCA_036023535.2 Galaxias brevipinnis | reverse complement strand
AATAAAAAAAAAAATTTAATTTAATCCCCCCCCCCCCCCCCCCCCCCAGGTTGACAGGTCTGCATTACATCACTTTACAAGTTATTAAATAATAATGTGAGGCAAAAATTTTCTTTTTTACAACAGATCATCCCATTGCTCTTGCGTACTTACAGGAGTCCTCAATCTTTATGAGGGGATTCGTCAAGATGGGTGTTGAGGGGAAAGGCTGAGGTGACTGTGGGGGAGTATCTGCAGGGGAAGGACCGAACATGTCCCCACTTGAGGGGCTGTCTGAGGTACTCCATTCTGCTTCCTCCCCCTTCTTTCTCTATAGGGGAACCCCAGGAAGGGGGTTGACAAAGCATGCAACAAAACACATGTGATGGCCTCAACAGAAGTGGAGATGTCAAAAACAAAAATTTATTAAATTGATGGATGTGAGTCAATAACAAACCAAATGGTAAACAAAAAATTTTAGCTAATGAATATGAGTTGATGAAAATATATCACATATTGACACACTAGTAGATACTTTACAGCTTCTTTGAAGATCAAGTTTGGGATAAACAAGAGGTTGTTTGAGACAGAAATTACACCAAACAGGAAAAGTGGATAAGAGGGTAAGGACTGCAGGGACATAGGCATCCAGATGAATGAACTGAAGTTGGTATTTGCAGTCATATAGTGTTTTGCAAGTTGTGGGTATCTAAAAGGTACATTGTAGGACCAATAATGTGGTTTGCTACAAAGCACTAGTACTTGCCTTTCCCATAAGCCCACATTAGACAGTTTATTAGCTGTTTGTACACATTCAGGATAGATCAAAAAGTTTTTTATATTATTTTAGATACGCTTTTAGTGCAATGTATATACAAATATGTATTTCTTCTTGCTCAGATATCCAGTTATGCAAGTAGTACTTTAATCATGCAATTTTGAATATAGATATATAACAGAAATAGGACATACAATTGGGAAACCTACGGTGGCCCTGAGAGGCCAACGCACTGCAACTTAAACGAGTTAAAGAAAACACATGCAAAAAGAAAAAACAAGCAAATTAACAAAATGTCGATTTGACAACACATGCGCAGCATTTATAAAACGAGCTGTAAATTCCGACAAGACAACACATAACACAAACGCTCTGCAAATACAGACAACACAACAGAGTTGTTTCCAGATGACAGCTAAATAGGTTATGAACATGTCTGGACAGGTTTGTTGAAGTTGGCTATCCGTCAGACAGTGGTGTAGTAAAATTAGCTAAAATCGAAGTGTTTTTTTAAGTATGATTCAGATATTATTGGAGATATCTACTGTTAACCTAGCGTTGGCCTTTACTTATTACTCTGCCAATTCAAATATAACCTGACGAAATAAACAAAATTAATTGTGAAACACACTATGTTAGCAGGCTGTAGTTAACGTTACTTTCAGAACTGTTACCGATTAATGTTCAAGGACAAAAATGTATTCCAATTTTGAAGTTTAGTTAATGGTTAAAACAAAAACAAAGGACTTCCATTGTGTTGTCTATATTTACAGTGAGTTTGTGTAATGTGTTGTGTTTTCTGTATTTCCAGTGTGTTTCTGTAATGTGTTGTGTTTTCTGTATTTGCAGCAGGTTTTCAAAATGCTGTGCATACATGTCAAATATGTAGGTTTTTTTTCAATTTGCTTGTGTTTTGTCTATTTGCATGTTTTCTTAAGTTTCAGTGCGTTGGCCTCTCAGGGCCACCATAGAAACCCTTAAGACATTGGTGTAACTGCAGTATCATTATCTATGGTGTAATATGATTTACCTTTTTCTGCCCACCTCCAGCCACGTGTCCAATGTTGTCGAGAGAGCGAATCTTTGATTGGACTTTGAAATCCAATTTCTCTGACTTAATTTCAACATTTCCGCCACCTAATCAAAAAAGGAACATAATGAATCCATAATCTGTAATTTTACTCAAAATATAATGAATAGGATTTATAATCTAAATTGACCTGGTTTATGGCGAATATTGTCTTTAGAACCGCACTTAGATTGGACGTTGCTCAGATCAATCTTCTTGTGAACAATTTGTACCTAGGTACAGGGAAGAAGATAGGTTACAAAGTCCAATGTTTGTTTGCTAGCCATCACAATTCCAATTTATATCTGATGATCTAATTACTGGATCATCTATGAAAGAGGGTCCAGTTGTTGTCTCCACACAAAGCTCTCTGTCTCTCTACAGTGATGTAATCTCTTGACTTTTTATCAAGCTAGCAATGGAGAGGCCTATGACAGGCACAGTTTTTTTTTAAATAAAAGATTGAAGCCCAGCTTCTATGTATACAATATGTATATGAATACTAAATAAATACATTATGAATTTCAGACCAGTGATGCTAAAACGTTTCTAAAAGATCATGATCTACTGAAGTTTTCCACTTTTGACTAATTTGTCCAGATCAACCCACACAATCAAAATGTTTTTAGTAAACTTGAGACAAGCAGTCTAAAAACCTAATTTAAAGAATAATTTAAATAAGCATTCAAACTTGTTAATATGTTTTACTCAAGGTCTCTGATCTATTATTAGATTTTGGTTGGAGATAAAATGTATTTGACATAATTTAAATGCTAAAATGCAAAAAAAACAAAACAACTCTGATTGCAAATACTTTTTCAAAGCACTGTAAATATAAAACTATTTATATGTACAGTGGCGGCTAGTGAAAGAGATTCTAGGTGGGGCTGTGCCATATTCAGTCAGCTTCACCAAAACAATTTAATGTTAATTGCAGGATACCAGTGTTCTGGGAAATTATAAGTATTTATTCAATGCCAATATAAAAAATGTGAGGCATGCTTACACAATAAAAGCTTATGATATAGTCAACCATATACAAAAACAAATGGGGTCTGGGGAACTGGAATTTTGTGTGTGCGTGTGTCTGGCATTTTACTTGTGAAGGAATTAGGCCATTCTGTCCTTCGGAGTGGCAAACCTCTCAATTACTTAATTTTTAAAGTCAGGGTTATTTTCGATTTGGTTTTTTATCCATGGACAGCATAGCCAGAGCATTCAGGCGATCCTGTGTCATGGTGTTCCTCAGGTAGGTCTTGATCATTTCCAAAGTAGAGAAGCACCTCTCTGACTCTGCTGTTGTCATGGCTGTGGCGATAAGGATTTAGAGAAGACTGACTGCCCGGCAGAATTTAACAGTCTAATCTTTGATAAAATGTGCCTACTCTTATCCAACTCTTCATTGTGTTTCCTCTCCCCAATCCTGTGGGCATCAAGTTGTGTACCGATGGGATGTTAACCCTGCACACTGTTACGGCAATAATCGAAAGGTTTCAAACAGCTGGACCAGTTGCAAACTTGCCAGGAAGAGGACGCAAGTGCATGCTGTCCCCACGCATAGTGACAAAGATGGTGAGGGAGGCAAAGAAGAACCAAAGGACCACAATTCAAGAACTGCAGACATTAGTTGCATCTTGGGATCACCAAGTCTCAAAATCAACCATAAGACGCCCCCTCCATACCGACAGGCTCTTTGGAAGGGTTGCACAAAAAAAGGCTTTACTGAGAGCAACCAACAAATTGAAACATCTGGAGTTTGCCAAATGTCATTGGAGCTATGACTGGAACAGGGTACTATGTACACCGGCATGTTTGGTGTCAAAACAGGAATGCGTACAAGGAAAAGCACCTCATACCTACTGTCAAATATGGTGGCGGATCATTGATGCTTTGGGGCTGTTTTGCTGTCAGTGATCCAGGGGCTCTTGTTAGTACCAGGACATTTTAGCCAAAAACCTGGATGCCTCTGCAAGGAAGCTAAGACTTGGCCGTAGGTGGACCTTCCAACAAGACAATGAACCCAAACATACAAAATCCATGATTCGCCATGGCCATCTCAGTCTATGGACTTAAACCCTACCAAAAACATGTGGTCTGAATTGAAGAGGGCAGTCCATAAGTATAAACCTAAGGATATCAAGGATCTTGAAAGGTTTTGCATGGAGGAATGGTCCAGCATCCCTCCAAATGTGTTCTCTAACCTTATTAAACATTATAGAAATAGGCTCAGTGCTGTTATCCTTGCCAGGGGAGGCGGCATCAAGCACTAGGGCAGCACAGTGGCTCAGTGGTAAGAATTATTGCCTCACAGCAAGAAGCTCCTTTGTTCGAACCCCACCTGACCCAAGGTCCTTTCTGTGTGGAGTTTCCATGTTCTTCCCGTGTTTTCGTGGGTTTCCACCTGGTGCTCCGGTTTCCTCCCACTTACAAAAAACATGGGTTAATACTCCTAAGCACGGCCAATACAACTGGAGTCAGTCTGCCTCTATGTGTGTGTCTGATCAGTGTGTGCAAGAGTCTGTTCCGATATGTTGGGTGAGCAAGTCTGGCGCGAATTGGCTACCGTGGTATCACCCAGACTGATTGTTGTGTGTGATAGCTGTCTGTCTGTTGTGTGTACCTAATTGGCTTCCAATTTGAAAAGTGCTTTGAGTCCTAAAACTAAATCCAATAAATTATTATTATTGTTACTAAAAACGGGTGCCAATAATGGTGAAAATTTTATTTTTGGGAGATTAATTTGTAATTTGAACATTATGTAATTTTGGTCGATTCCATTGAATCATTAATAAAGTCATATATTTTCCATATGTTGGAAAATTACAATATATCGCAGTAATAGTATTTGTTTAGTTTTTTCTTTTTTGCTAATTTCATCATGTGTGCTAATATTTCTGGACCTGACTGTACTGCACTATTATTTTTTTTATGTGTTTATACAAACGACAGATTGTATTCAGATACTGCTTCTGTGCCAATACTATGTGCACAAGCACAAAAAAATCATTTGTGCAAAAATCTTAATAGGCTTAGTTGAAACAGATCTGTGATACAGCACGATCAAGAAAACATGCAAATATTTAGTGCAGCCAACTGATTAGTTGAGCTAAGGGCATATACTACACATAGCGCTCTGTAATAAAATAATTAAAAGGCTATAATTTTAGTAACATGACACAATATAGATTGTTATAATAAGGAAGAATGTTATTTACAGGCATGATATTTAACATACATTTTGGTTCTATTACAGTCGATACGTTCGACTCCTCGCTATGGGAAACACTCTTAGAGCGTGCATCATTCACTGAACACCTATACCACAGCGCCTTGTAAACAGCAAGGCTCGTGAGACTTTAAGGCTCACGCGCACCTGCGTCAGCTACTCTATAAATACAGTAGCAGACCCATCTCACTCCAGATTTTCATAATTCAGCCAGGTGTGAAAATTAACGGTGTCCTCCTGTCTAGTGAACCTGATCTTTGGTGAAGACACTGTTCGGTCAGAGAATTTTCTTCTTGCTAGCAAGGGAAGAAAGTTTTCTCTTACCTTCTGTGTTTCTTCTGCTTTCCGTTGCGCTACTTAATGTAACACCACAGCAGGCGAAGTTTCTAGCTCCCGGTGGCGAGCTAGTTCCTTTCCACCATGCCTGTTAGCCACTTCGTTTCTCCTCTGAGTTTTTGTTGCGGTTTTCAGCACGTTTTTTTTCTTTCTGTTAGCAGCTCGTACTCCGTTTTCGAACGTGTGCCTTGCTGTTTTCTATTAGTCCGAGTGTAGTTGGCAACGTGGCTAGTGTCCCAGCATAGCTAGCTACTGCTAGGCTACTGCTAAGCTAGCACCCGTGTGGTGGCTAGCTATAGCAAATGGCCTCCTCAGTACCCTTACCTCCTGTTGCTTCGGTGACCTCGTCGGGTGTTAGTTAACAGCCTTTGCCCCGTTTTCTAACATGTGCCTTGCTGTTTTTTGGTTCTAAATAGTTGTTACCGTGGTTAGTTTCCCATGTTTTGCCTACGGGCTTGCAGGGCATCGCTAACCACTAAGCTACTGCTAAGCTACTGCTAAGCTAGCGCCCACGTGGTGTCTAGCTAGCAGACGGCCTCCTCGGTACCTCAACTCCTGTTGTTTCAGTGACCTCGTGGGGTGTTAGTTCACAGCCTGTGCCCCGTTTGAGGTGCCAGTGTTCCAGCCATGCGCTGTGCGAGTAGTGTCAGCTGGTTCACTGGGGAACACGGACTCTATGACGGACGTGCTCTCTTAGCCATCTGAGGCGCGCTCATCTCGCTGCTGGTCCTTGTCAACCTGGGAGGCATGCCGCCAGGCGTGCGCCTGCGTGGGCATCCCCAGGCCGTGCTTTCAGCCCAGTCCCTGATGGATGGTCACTTCATGCCGGTGGTCTCTCCATCCCCATGATGCCGGACTTCCTTTCGGATCTGCGCGCCTCCTGGTCTAGACCAGTCTCTGCACATGTGCAGTTGGCTGGATATAGCGTCATGGAGGTGCACGACCAGTCCAGGTTGGGGGTAAAAACCCAGACCCCCAATGGAGCTTGTAGTAGCGGAGCACCTTGCCCCCACTACTTCGTCGTATGCTTCGGTAGCCCGCCTCCCTGAACAGCAGTAGAGAGAGCTCTTTTCTGTGCTGGGGCATCCTACAAGGCCTCAGCCTTGGCAGCCAGGAGTGCGAACATGGTTTTGATTCTCCTGACGTACCAAGCCGTGGTCCAGCAGGAGATGGCTGAGTCCACCCCGGTGCCCCGGACTGTGCCCCCGAGCTGTGGGACATCAGTCGTATGCTTACAGACCTCTCTCTGTGCTCCCTCAGAGGAGTGGCAGCGCAGACGGGCAGGTCCATTGCAGCTACGGTGGTGGCGCAGCATTCCGTCTGGTTGGACGTTGCTAAGACCCCACTTAGAGAGAGGGCTGCTTTCCTCGACGATCCGTGGGACCCTGCTGGGCTCTTTGGCGCCTCGGTGGGGAAGCTGACAGCCCGAATGGAGCAGCGGAAGTCGACAGGGGAGGCCCTGTCCTCACTGCTCCCATCTCAGCCTGAGTAAAGGCAAAGCCTTCCCCCCTCCCGTCCCGACACCCCAGGTGTCTGCTATGCAGGCGCTGGTGGGGTTCCAACGTGAATGACCATGGGCATAGAATCGGTTCGCGCCAAAGACGTTCCAGTCTGACTCCTTCTGAGATTTGGTCAATTTCTTCGCCTCGGCGGCCAGTGCTCAGTGTTGCCTTTACTTCTCTCTGCAGGACGCAAGCTCTCCTCTGGGTGTAGATGCTCTGACGTACGCGTGGCCTGCAGACAGGCTGATTTACGTGTCTACAGCTCTGATCACGGCCGTGCTGGCCAATGTGAGGTAACAGAGTCTGTTGCTGATATTACTAGCCCCTCGATGGTTGACCCAAACCATGGGCGGCGGATGTATACAGCTAGGTTGTAGGGGAGCCTTGGCTGCTCCCGTTGTGCTCGGACTTACTGTCCCAGGCGAACGATGAGAACGATGAGAACTCCTGAAAAGCTGAGGTTGACCACTGACGGGTTACACCTCAGGGTGGTTGCCACTATTCAGAGCGCCAGAGCAGCGTCCACTAGGTCTCTGTTTGACCTGAGATGATGCGTGTTCGAGTCCTGGTTCGAGTAGCGGAATTTTGTGTTGTTCCAATGCAACCTGGGGAATATCCTACTATTGCTCCAGGGGCTACTGGACAACGACAGAGCCTTGTCCACGGTCAAAGTTTACCTGGCAGCCCTGCCGGCTTGCCATGTCGGCTTTAATGGAAAGATTATTGGTCACCAACTCGTGTCTCGCTTCATGAGAGGCGCACGCAGGCTGTGCCCGGTGTCTAAACCACTCACTCCCTCCTGGGAGCTCGGGTTGGTTCTGTATGGGCTGTCTCGGGCTCTGTTCGAGCCCATGGAGATTTGCAGTATAAAGGCGTTGTCATTCAAGACGGCTTTGTTGTTGGCCTTGGCCACCTCCAAGCCTGTCAGTTATTTACGGGCCCTCTTCGTTCATCCTTCGTGTACTCAGTTTGCCCCCGGAGATGCCAAGGTGACCTTAAAGCCAAACTCAGCATTTGACTGACTTACACCTGTAACTCTATTGAGGTGCTCCGGCTTCCGTCCCGATATGGATCTACGCTCTCTGAAGTGTCAGTGCCCTGTACGCGCGCTGCACTGTTACATGGATAGGACAAGGGGATCCCGTTCCACGGATCAGTAGTTTGTCTGTTTTGTTCACCCTTCTGTGGGAAGGCGCTTTCCAAAATCAGACTGGCTAAGTGGTTAGTGCAGGCTATTCAGTTAGCCTATGGCGCTATGGGATGCGCATCGCCTATGGCCATACGCGCACATTCCACTCGCGGAATTGCTTCCTTGTGGGCGTTTTCAAAGGGTGTGTCCGTCTCGGACATCTGTGCTGCGGCTAACTGGGCTACGCCTCACACCTTTGTATCTTAGTAAAGGTTGGGTGTGACGGCGCCCTCTCTGGTGCAGGTGGTGCATAGTGTGGGTGGTCAGGAGTGAAGGATGGACATCAGGTCATCGGGGTTGTTCGATGTTCATGACCTATGGGGCGTTGTGGTACAATGTCTCCCAGAGAGAGGAGTCGAACGTATCGACTGTAATAGAAGAAGGGGTTATGTATATAACCCAAGTTCTAATAAGGAGAGGAGTGAGACTCCTCTCCAATGTCTGCCCCATGGCTGAATGATGACTGGATTCAAATCTGAAGATGGGTCTGCTACTGTATTTATAGAGCAGCTGACGCGGGTGAGCGTGACCCTTAAAGTCTCACGAGCCTTGTTGATTACAAAGCACTGTGGTATAAGTATTCAGTGAATGATGGACACTCTAAGAGCATTTCCCATAGAGAATAGTCTCACTCCTCTCCTTATTAGAACTTGCGTTAGATACATAACCCCTAGTTCATAAATATATTTTGCTGAGGCGTATGTAAACTTCCGACTTCAACATTAGGCCAAATGTAATGATCATTATGAGATGTAGGTAGTATGTCACTTATTCAACACTTAGCACATCTTTAGAAACCTTATGAAAAGTAAGTAAACTACCTTCGCTGGGATAATTTCATAAGAAACAACTCTTTGTGAGCAATAGTTGCCATTGTAACATCTACCTTTCATTGATACATTTCAGTCCCAGGTATAGCACCTCAAGATATTACAAGTGATAATGTAAAAGAAACTTCGGTTGTCCTGTCTTGGAAACAAATTACTGTGCAAGACCAGCGTGGCTTTCTAAAACATTATATTGTTTGCGTCACTCACCAACAACAAAAAGGTAGATTCATTAAAAAAACCTCAGTTTGTCAGAAAAGGTAGTACATGAAAGGATTGACTGTACATTCTATTTTTGTCCCTCAGAGTGCCGCAATATTTCAGCATCATATACACAATACCTTCTTGAGAACTTGACCCCAGGGGCTACATATATTATCAGTCTTGCTGGAGCAACAACTGCAGGACCTGGACCAAATAACACTCTATCAATCACTACTCAAGTCTCAAAGAAATATGGTGAATTTACCCCAAAAAACTAGCATGTCTTTCTTGTTTTCACCAGTCTGAATGCACTTTAAATAACCACATTAGTTAAAGTATCACTCTACATTGTTTAAAAATGCTATTTTAATAAATACATTATTTTATATCACAAAGCTAAGATGCAGCTATAACAGTTATGCCCTGTTCATCAACAAATACAATTGTTTCTTCTGTCTATATTTTCCCAAACTAGTGTGGCTGATTCTTGGGGTACTAATTTTCACCACCATATTGGGTTACATTATCAAGAGGTATGTTCTTTATCACCAATATTATTTCTTTTAAAAGTGCAGTGTAACAAAGGAATAGACAGAATCAGAAGAGAAAAAAAATACAAAAAATTCTGACCATATTTGGCTTTAGGTCTTAGGCTACGCTGCAGTCTCAGACGAACACATTTAATGATGCAATATACTATAAATATTTCTAACCTAAAAGCTATGTCCCTTGTCTTATGTAATAATTACATCTCTAGTCCATTTAATGTGGCAATAACAGCATCTACTTGAAAATTGAGACCATGAATAATAGTACTTTTTTATACATTTTGAGCAAATCTATGTTTAAATGACAAAGTTATGACAAATATTTTTTTTTATAACACAAAGTTATTTTGCAGGAGTAGAATAACATAACATTTTGCACAACATAACCTTTAACCCTTACAACTAGAATCAAAATCAAGGACTGTCCTCCAGTGCCAATGCCCGTTATCCCGAACACAATTTATCGGCCAAGTAATCAGGTATGCATTGTTTTCCATTACCATTTTTTTAGATTGTTCTTAATGAGTGAACATTCATTACAGTGGATGAAAACAACTTGTTGATGTAACTGTAGGAAGGAGCAATTGTTGTGTAGCACGAAAAGAATGGGAACTATGAAGCACACATACAAACAGCATAAAATATGTATGTGTGTATTATATATATATATATATATATATATGGCCGATTCTACAGAAATGTAAAGAAATATATATTAGGCAGGACAAACGCGTTTTCATTATTTATTTTTTTTCAACTGATTAAACAGTGAAATGCTCCGAATTTGTGTTACTTACTAAAAGTTTATTAATAAAAACAAATTCATACATTTTCAGTTTTTCTAAAAGTGACAGTTTTAGTGTAGAAAAAAGGCTTTTAATTTTACTGAGTTGATACTTTCTTGTAGCCAAGTGCCGTTTATAAAAAGCTCAAATCTCCTATAAAAGGAAAGGTCCAACTCTTCTCACAGCAATTGATAGCATACCTCAAACTCTTATCATGCACAATAAGTTCTTTATTCGCAGAAGTATTTTAAATGAAACGTTTTTCAAATCCACTAGGTACAAGCCTTAACAAATTAATTACCTTGATACTTAGACTAACCCCGCAACAGTCAAGAATGCAACTAGCTTGGCACAGATAACGTTACCAATGCATCACTTACATTCACAATCAATTGACAGCTAAAGTTTAAATTTAATGTGTTACATGCCTATGTAATCGTAGCCAAACTGACTAACATAACCGTACATAGAACATAAAAATGTCTGGCTATATGGATTTCAATCAACGCAACTGAATTATAAACCAAAACAAACTTGCTAGCAAGCTAGTATAGTGGAGAATGACGTTTGTTTTACTGCTGTCCTGAAGACGTGAAGGCACAGAAAACATTGAGGGAGTGTTGCGTCCGTTGTTTCTGAAGAAGGACAGACTACTTCTCTCAGTTCAATGAAGCTTTAATAAAAACTTTGCAATGGTACACACAACTCAGAGCAGTACCAAGGGCTGACACTAGGTCAAGAAATCGCAGTCTGCGAGCAGTTAGCTGCAACCACTTTCGCCAATGCCAGACAGATCAAAATACACACATTCAATTTATAGTCAGATTTGGGTGCGTTTGATAATGTGTGTGCGAGACTAGGTGGGGAGGGTGCACTTGGTTTAGACTTGGCTCTC
>JAVQIZ010235677.1:0-11115 GCA_036023535.2 Galaxias brevipinnis | reverse complement strand
CCCCCCCCCCCCCCCCCCCCCCCCCCCCCCCCCCCCCCCCCCCCCCCCCCCCCCCCCCCCCCCCCCCCCCCCCCCCCCCCCCCCCCCCCCCCCCAGGCAAGGATCAAAGTCCGCCAGGGCAGCGTCATAGGTCTTAACCAATCATAATCGGGCTTTTCCAGTAGCCTAACTCATTTATAAAGCCCAGTTGCAGGGAACTTTCAGTTAAAAGCATACCTGTGATCCAAGGATTCTGTTAGGAGAAACTAAAGGAGCACTTTCTCTTTTAAACTGAAAAGGTCAGAGCAATTGAACAGCTGTTTTTCAAGTGTGGAAACTACTGCAAAACACTTAGGTTTTTGCATGCGTCTATCGCAGCCATAGCTAATGCGTAAAGACGCTCTCCAAAAAGATTTTACGCACGCATTGAACAGTCAATTCGTTGAAAAATTGTTCACTACCTGCATTTGCTCTACAGACATACTTTTATAACGCTTCTTTGGTGGGGATTTTTTTTTATTACGCAAAACCCTGAATTCAATATTTCACTCTTATTTTGTACAACACACGTTTTTCGTATGAATCTCCTGGACCCTTTTCTGAAGATGACGGAGGAACAAGACAAGTGTCTCTCCGACGCTCCAAGTCCGAGCATGTCTGAGGATTCTGCCGGATCCCCGTGCCCGTCTGGATCGGGCTCCGACATGGAGAACACCCGGCCGTCAGAGAACGGTTTGCTAGGACTGGACGGCTCCCTCGTCGACTTCAAAAAAGATGAGGATGATAAATTCCCGGTGTGCATACGCGACGCTGTGTCCCAGGTGCTCAAGGGCTACGACTGGACCCTCGTGCCCATGCCGGTGCGCGTTAACGGATCTAGTAAGAACAAACCTCACGTCAAAAGACCAATGAACGCCTTTATGGTTTGGGCTCAGGCTGCTCGGAGAAAGCTTGCAGATCAGTATCCACATCTCCACAACGCCGAGCTCAGCAAAACTCTGGGAAAACTCTGGAGGTGAGTCTCTCTCTCTCTCTCTCTCTCTCTCTCTCGAACTACTCTGTTTGCATTCACTGGTTTTGAATGGATCAGGTTAATTGACAATAGAAGGAGACGTGCGTGTCTAATGAATGCAGCTCCAACGCTGCAACTATAAATGTGCATATTAATGCATCGTTGTAATATATTTGTAGAGTAATTTAATTGTGATAACACATTTGCACTGTTTATTATGCTAATGGTACTAAACAATACACTAGTTAATACATCGACTCCATTTACACACAGACTTCTCAACGAGGGAGAGAAGCGTCCGTTTGTGGAAGAGGCTGAGCGGCTGAGAGTGCAGCACAAGAAGGACCATCCCGACTACAAGTATCAGCCGCGGCGGAGAAAATCAGTCAAGAACGGGCAGAGCGAGTCGGAGGACGGCAGCGAGCAGACGCACATATCCCCGAACGCGATCTTCAAAGCTCTCCAGCAGGCGGACTCTCCAGCCTCCAGCATGGGAGAAGTGCATTCCCCTGCTGAGCACTCAGGTGAGCAGAATAATGGAAATATTTTATGTAACGGAATTAAAAGAACGTGAAATGTTAAAGAATTGTTTTTGACAAATCTTTAAAATATATTTTGAAGAAGTTGATTAAAGGAAAGAAGGTTTTGCTTTTTTTGGAGGAATCTTAACATTGACTGTTCGCCCAGTTTTGTATTCGATTTTACAAATGTCTCCGATACTTTGATGTTTTCTTTCCTCTGGTTCAGGTTTCATTCAGCTCCCTGTGTTTCTCATGGGATAATCTAACCATCGATATACCCCTCTCTCCTCTAGGTTCCCAGGGACCCCCAACTCCTCCCACCACCCCAAAGACAGACGTGGCCTTGGGCAAGATGGACCTGAAACGCGAGGGGGGCGTGCGCTCCCTAACGGAGGGCGCCAACAGCCGCCAGCTCAACATCGACTTCCGGGACGTGGACATCGGCGAGCTCAGCAGCGACGTCATCTCCCACATCGAGACCTTCGACGTCAACGAGTTTGACCAGTACCTGCCCCCCAACGGACACCCGGGCTCCGCCAGCGGGCCGGTCAGCTACACGGGCAGCTACGCCATCAGCAGCAGCCCGGTGGCCGGCCAACAAGCCGGAGGCACCACCGTCTGGATGGGCAAGGGCCAGGGCCAGAGCCAGAGCCAGTCTGCCCAGCAGCAGCACTCTCTCACCCCGCTGGGGAGTGGGAGCGGGGCGGAGGCCGGCCGCAGGACCCCTACCCACATCAAGACGGAGCAGCTGAGCCCCAGTCACTACAGCGAGCAGCAGGGCTCCCCGCAGCCCGTGGCCTACGGCTCCTTCAGCCTGCAGCACTACAGCCCCTCCTCCTACGGCAGCCGGACGCAGTACGACTACTCCGACCACCAGGGCGGCGCCAACACCTACTACAGCCACGCGACGGGCCAGGGCTCCGGCCTCTACTCCGGCTTCAGCTACATGAGCCCCAGCCAGAGGCCCATGTACACGCCCATAGCCGACCCCACGGGGGTGCCCTCCATCCCACCCAGCGGCCACAGTCCCCAGCAGTGGGAGCAGCAGCCCGTCTACACACAGCTAACCAGGCCGTGAGCCCGCAGACTGGAGGGACACACAAGCATCGGCACGCTTACACGTGAAGACATGCCGGTGGTGACTAGCAGACCTAGTCCATGGACAACCGTTACATTATGTACAGCACATCAACTCCCACAGAATAGACACAGCAACATAGAGACACACACACACACCTACAAAAGAAGACATACACATTTACACTCTCTCTCTCTCTCACACACACACACACACACACTCACACACACACACACACACACACATGAACGCAGAATGATGGACATGCCAGTCCTCCAACCATTGAGCTCTTTGAAAGCAGACACTTGAATACACAGCAGAGGAGAGGGGCACACTCAGAGCTGGACCTTAGAGGTGAAGAGATTTCCATTGGCTCACACAGTGCCTTCTTATTGATATATTATGATGAATTATATATTTTTAGTGGCGATAAGACATAGGAAAATCCTCTGTGAGGACTTGTTGACTGTCGATATATTAGTAGGTACTGTGTATGTTTTATTAAAAACATTTTTTAAACTCTCGGCAGTCGTTGAAGAGGCGACACATTATTTGTAATTAAAAGTAGATAAAAAGGCTACATGTTGGTTTCCAGTTCAGCTTAAGCAGCTAACCACTCTTTGTAGTGCAGTTATCCGTAATGGCATCAATTCTCTGGTGGGATTCTTTTTAAAGGTGGCCATTCTTAAATATCAATAGTTTTCAATTATGTTTTTTTGTTTGTTTTTTTGCTCACATTCAACAAGACATGATTTATATTTATGCAGTTGAGGTTCTTTTATCTGTCTGTTCTTTCTATTGTGATCCTAAGCAAGTTTTATAGTGGGTAGGCTTGCTGTTTAGGACATCATGCTGTTTAAATGGGGAATACAGCCTTTTGCACCATCCGTGCCTTGCCATTCTGTGCGTGTGTATGTATTTGTTTGTGTGTGCGCGTGTGTGTGTGCGTGCGTGCGTGTGTGTGTTCGCGTGTGTAAGGGCCACAGCTGAGATTATACTTACCGTCTGGCAGCATGTGTTTGACAGCCACAGGAAGTCACTCTTGACCCCCAGTGTCCCCTGCAGACTGCTGGCAGACCAGTCATGTAACAACCCCCCTTCCTCCTCCTCCTCCTCCTCCTCCTCCTCTCGCTACCCCAGTCCCCTGGACCCATATTCACTTTTTAATTTATTTAATAGCTTTAATTTTATTTCAAAGTAATTATTTTGCATTCTGTTCTTAATTGACCTTTTTGGAAGTTACCTTATCGATGTCTGGTAAATTGTTGCCTTTTTATTTTTGTGTGTAAAGAGCGGTACTTAAGAGTAAAAGGTACAAACAGTAATCACCTTGTTTTATTTATCTTCTAGATGTTTATTTGTTTCTCTTTTATTGGACATGAAGTGTACAACTTATTTGTGAGTTTCTTGGGCTAAATTCTGAGCTATAGCTGAACGAACTGGAAAAGGTTTTAGCATTGACAGTTTGGCAATTCTTTGTCGTCTTTGTCCTTCGTGTTTGAAGCATCCCTCCAAACAAACTCGCTCCTGATCTCAACAGATCCCTGTTTTCCTCAGCTATCTTAACATGTATTTTTACTGTCTTTAAAGGCTTATCTTTTGTATTGTATTTGCAATAAAAGAGAAAATACTATTGAAATAAAAACTGTGTGAAGGTTTTATTAGGATGCATAATGGTTTGAAGACACTAATAAATACAATTCCCAGTACCAACATACATGCTAACTAAGTGTGCGAGCAGAAGGCCCTAATTAAGTTGCAAACATGCAAGCATGGGCAATGAAAGAGTTACGCAGAGAACGCCAGCAATAGTCAGGAGGGGAGGAAGGAGGGAGGGGGGGTTGTTTTCTCCAAAGCCTTGTTTTTCTGTTGAGGCCGTTCTCCTGCTTTCTCTTCCGTCAGGGGGCTCCCTCCTGTCTGTGTGGCAAAGGATCTGGAGGGCTGGGGGGGATTGGGGTGGCGGGGGGGCTGGTGGTAGGGGGCTGCCGAGTCGGCGCAGAGAAAGTCTAGGCGGGAAAACAACAAGAATTAATTGAAGTTTGTTTTCCGCAGGGGGTGGGAACGTGCCCCCTCGCTGGCGTCTCTCTCCCTGAGAGGATCTTCTGTGTCTTGGCGTCTCTGAAAGGTCAGCGGAGGGAAACACTGACTGCTCCACTGCCACCAGGGCACCCGGCACCAACACAACAGTCCAACATTAATATCATTGGATCGTAGGCAAGCAACAATAAATATTGACCTAAATAATAAATCAATACATTTAACCTCACAAATGTCAGCAAAAATAATACCACATGCGGGTTGTCACATGAAAGACATTTTGCATAAGTGATGGGGATCAGTAAAAGGGAGCCGGGAAGAAAACGAGAGTGGAATAAACAAAAATAATAAGCCACACTGACTTTCTGCTGCTCTACTTTACCCCTGGGGCATGATGCAAGGGGCTGGCGGGCTGAACACAGACTGCAATCTCTGTGAATGATCTACAGTTGCAGCGGTTCATTTGCATCGTGGGGAGGCATCGACATGATGTCATCGCAATAGAGTGCAACCAACCTCCATGCACCTGAACTCTGGTTCATAGTCCTCCACCTCCCCGTTAGCTGGGGCTCGTCCCGCACCTTTATGACTTGGCAATTTGCTTATTCGTCCAAATATTTGCATCTCTTCAGAAACATAAGACGTAAAGGCAGGGGGGATAGGTGTGTTAGTCAAACACCATGCAAATCCCCAGGCTTGTTTGTTAGACGTGAGAGGATTAGAGAGGGGCCGGTCAAACAGAGAGGGTGTTTTATTCAGGCGTGCCCCAAAGACGCCATTTTTTGAACTGTAATTCCCCGGCACAGAACCGGGAACAGGAACACTTTGCTCTGTGATTCCTGACTGGCTTTAAAGGTGTATTGTAATGCTTCAGTGGCCGTAAGTGGCAAAATGCATGAATCACTTTGTCATCTTCCAATGCATTTCATAAATCTCCGTGTCACATTCTCACTTCGATTTGACACGAGCGCAATTAACAAGGTGGATGCGATACTATGCAGGGCAGAGCCGGTTTCTGACACCGAGCTTGTTTTTCTACTTGACATTGGTTTTCAGACAGGAAGACGTGGGTGAGAGACGTTGAATAACGGAGAGCGAGAGGGAGGGAGAGGGAGAGGAGGGGAGGAAAAGAGGCCGACGCGGGGATGACTTCAGTCGACGGCCTCGCCAGGAGCCATCTGAAAAAGCCATCGTTTTTCTCTGGTATGAAAGCGGGAAATGGTAGCACTTAGGAACAGGCAGGCGACATGTTTCTTATGGATGTGTTTCTCTGCCAAGCCGAGTCATGTAGAAGGGCGTGGGCTTGTTATGGTGAGGAGAAGAACACTAAAGTGAGATGGAAAGGTCCACAACACAAGCCATTGAGAGCCATAATGGCCCAGGTGGAGTCCAGTGTTAAGTGATGGACGTCATCACCAGACCATTTCTCATATACATCTGGATACGTAGGCTGCCGTTTTCTGTGCAGCCGTGTTCTGGCATGCCAGTAGTCCTCCAAATCACCATCCCCTTCATTTGCTGAAACACCTTCTATGTGCACCGGACAGCTGGCAGACACCGGCACTGACAGTGTCTTACGTTGAGGTATTGTTGTGGCTTATCGGACATTTGAAATTGCAAATGTCAATTATCATGATTATGGTATTATCAATGTACCAAGATGACAGCAATACTTTAAAACATGGGGTTGTTACTAGTCAAAGTTCAAAGGATCATATCCAAATGAGTACAGCGTCAGCATCAACAGTAGAAAACAGGAAGCATGGCATGTTATTTGGTTTGGATGTACAAAATGGCCTCCCAGGGACATCGTTAGGTCTGGGCATCCAGGGCTTTAGCCCCGGATGTTACCTGAATAGCCTCTGATCTTTTCTTTTATATAAGAAAAATAAAACATAAAAAATCATAAAAATTGCCCATGATGTATTTTACTGTCATTCCAAACTCGCATAAATAATAAGATATTGCTGATCAAAAATGCAAGAACGCTATGTCCTTTGTGTATAATTCAAGGCCAAGATCTACTTCACATTACTTGGCACGCGTGCATTTTGTTTGAGCATGAGAAAGAGAGTGTGAGGGAGAGTGCCCCGATTACAGCGCTTGTCATTTCGGCATCGAGCAAGCTAACTAATTCAGAAAGACAACAATCAACACAATGGATACAATGCTTTAAAAAAAATGTAAACGGACAGTGAGGCAACAAGGCGAGAGCGAGGCTGTAGAGGAGGTGGAGGAGGAAAAGTCATCTCCTGTTGCTTCAGCAGCAGATGAGTCAGAACGTGAGAGTGCCAGTCAAGTGTCTCATCCACAGCCTCAGGTTGGTGAAGCAATGGGC
Organism: Galaxias brevipinnis; assembly: GCA_036023535.2. Classification (NCBI taxonomy): domain Eukaryota; kingdom Metazoa; phylum Chordata; class Actinopteri; order Galaxiiformes; family Galaxiidae; genus Galaxias; species Galaxias brevipinnis. The sequence continues at coordinate 4,150 of JAVQIZ010235677.1, read as the reverse complement.
TTGTTATCTAGCTAGTTAGTCTAGTGCAGTGGTTCTCCAAAGCTTTTGACACAAGGCATTTGATTTGCATCTCGGCAACTGATTTGGCGATTAAACATGTATGTAGCTAGTAGCTACAAACAATAACATAGTTCACTTTCAATAGCAAGCAGAAATGTCAAGCTAACAACTTGTCATGCTTCTATTGCCAGCAGAAGGCTGCTTAATGTAGCCTATTCACATAATCACTTATTTTAATAATAATACATGGGATTTATAAGCGCCCTTCTAGTAACTCAAGGACACGGGAGCAAACTGGGGTATATGATGATATATTTTTTAAAATATAATATTATTGCTATTGATATTATTTACAAAGTAAATTACTGCATTAATCTAGAGGAAAACATATGTCTACTCAGTGAGTCCCTGTCGTTCAAATTATTCAGAAGAAAAATGTGTGTTGTGGCCTCCTACAGGATGCTGATTGTTAGCGACACGTAGCAGCAGGTGGAGCTAATCACTGTCCTATGCCTGGGGGTGTGATTGGCAGGTCCAACCATGGGTCGTCGTGGTGATTACCATGTGATACCCCTAACACTGGGAAGTGGGGTCCCTGGCTGCATGCTCTAGAGGATTTCCTTGGAGGTCCCCAAGATCCCTGAACATGACACACAAAGCTGCAACAGGCTTGTTCTGCAGAGTGCTGCAGAGGAATGCAATGCCTTCTGAGGCAATCTGTATAAATGAATATTACATCCAGCTGGTACGATATACAAACACATGCAAACTGGCATCTCTCTCTCTCACCTCACTATCTGTGCAATAAAGACCGGCTAGATGTTTACCATTGGGTCATATTCCTGTTGTAAAAGAGAGGCACCCTGGAGTAACAGAGGCTCCATGATTTGACTCCAGAGCGAGACAGGGCCCAGGCAGATTACGGGAAGGCATTCGTTCACAGCAAAGAGAGAGCGAGAGAGAGAGACAGAAAGGTATGGTTTCTGGTGTTTGTGGAGGCAGACAGCGTTGAGTTGGCAGTTGTCCCAGGATGCCCATTAATATTCTGAACAAACTCCGCACTGGGAATGTGCCCCCTCCCAGGCTAATGGGTGGTCTTTTAACATGCAAAATACCACACAAAGACGAGAGAAAGAGAGAGAGAGAGAGAGAGAGAGAGAGAGAGAGAGAGAGAGAGAGAGAAAAAGAGAGAGATATTATGTGTTATTATGTAGTGCTGTGTTTAAAGAATTGCCATAGTTAGATAATGCCTGTTTATTACTGTGCACGAATCTCAGGACTAAAAACCTCCAAAATTGGAACAAGGATTTAGCTCTGTCTGAAAGTGCATTTGGGTCAAAACAACAGGAAGTGGATTTTTGCACGTCAGTTACCATCCCTCACAGCATCGCTGGTCTTCCCAGTCTCACTGTTTGACCCAACTGTATGCCAAGGGCTTCTGGACTGCACAGGAGTCACACTCGCTCTTTAAAACTCTCGTTGCTTCTGACGTCACCCAAGTTCACGGAAAGGGGCAGTAATCAAACAAACGCACACACACACAAATAACAACACACACACACACACGCACACACACACACACACACACACACACACACACACACATAACAACACACACACACACACACACACACACACACACACACCTCTACCACTCTTGTCAAGAGAGTCATTCGCTTTGTGGAGCCTGAAATGCGGCGGTCCACCGCCCAGTCTCCCAAAGGAACAATACACAGGGCGGGGGAGCAAGGGGGGCAGGGAAGGGGGCTCCATTGACCTCCCCATGGCCCCCATTTCCTCTCTTTAGAAACCTCTTGGACCCCACAAAATAGCCCCTGGACACAGAGGAAACTGTACATCAGCCAGTCGACCTTTTTTATAACTGCAGTAAATACGAGCGGAGGCAGTCCCAGGTCCCTCTCGGTAATATGCATGTTGATGAGATGAGTAACTGGTGTCTGCAAGTTTATTATAATATGCTTTAGTTGACGTGATAGTTTGGCCCAAAATCTGCAGGGATCAACGTCTTTGGTTACATTTTATGAACATTATGCATATCTGGTTCTATATTGTAATCATACTGTATATCCCCAGTAAAGAAGCAGAGGTTATATAGCTTTGGTCAACCAACACGGGAACTCAAACCGAGACAGATCCACTCACAATAATCCATTTTGGTCGACTATTAACATCTACAAATGTTTTCAGTAACATTACAAAGTCTTGACATTGCACAGTCTCATGAAATCCCCATGCTGGTTGGGAGGGAGCATAAATTAGGTGGACGTGTACGCTCTCCCTCACTTGGCCAACAGATCCGTATGTGCTTTTGACTACGTTCCCAAGTGTTCTCTCCCCTGCTCCCAGGGGTCGGCAGGCAGTTTAACCCTGGCTGCTCTCCACGATCTCTCTTACGATCCGCTAACTACTGTCCACCAGGGGGGTTGCCATGAAAACGGCAATAACAAAACTTGTGTTTTCAAAACTCCGCAGCTAATGATTTGCATATCTGTGTGTAAGCCACTCAGTTACCGACCCAATTTACATGTTGTTTTCTTTGCCGGGAGGAGCTGGTATGAATAACTGTAAGTAAAAAATGCAAACATTGCTGCAATTCTAGATGTGATGGGAGTCTTTTTTGTACCTCAGATTTCCTTGATACTACAATGCCTTAAATTTCATCACTATAATATCTTTTTTTGGGGGGGATGTGTTTTGAAAGTTGTTGACCTGTAATGTGACCTAAATAAAAACTAAAATGTAATGACTTTAGTCAGGTAAACATTGTAGCAGCAACATTTTCTAACAAGTTATAAAGCTCAAGTATAGATAGGTATTGTATTAAGACATCTTAACACACACATGGAGCCTGGGCAACTCCTAGCGCTCGTTCAGGGTTGTCCTGGAGAGTATATGCTAATCAGTCCGGCTTGCTAACAATGCTTGCCATAGCAGGTCGGAATAGATGACAAATATCTAGACAACTTATCCTGGCTGTGAAGTGTATGAATATTCAAGGGCATTTGCATGACAGTACTCTTTGGGAGAAGTGCGGAAGCGGGGAGTAGGATTTCTTTTCAATGGCAGACCGTCTTTGTGTGGAGTTCAAAGACAGAAGCCCCGCCCCTTCGATCCCTGACCTAAACTCCTATTGGCCCGGCGTTACCAACCTCCACTGTTAGGTTATTTGAGTGTGCCAATCAGTGAGCACGGCTGGCATTGTTCACATTCTATTGAGGACAGTAATATATTTAGAGGATCTTAGTTCCTCCCCAACAAAGACCATGGCTGACCTGTCACTGACACAACTCACCCCAGAAAAGAAACTATCCCGGAAGCAAGGTGGGCCTATTTGGGTTCTCCCACTCCACCTACTTCCTGGCAAGGCAACGTCCAAAGATGAATGAGGCCCCTAATCTCCCACATCTTCTCCGTATGGAAAAAATGGCCGAGTAGCGGCCCAGAGGGGATTGAGGGAAGTCACGGTTCAGGCGAGCGCGAGGCGAGGCCCGACGGTCGGCCCGTTGTAACCTAGGCATCTCCCAGTGACCTAACACTTTGAAGAGTAGAGCTATGGATGTAGGTGGTGTTACACCGCCGTTGGAGAATCGACACCGCAGGGCGTTAAAGCAAAACGGTACCTGCTTCCACATCCTCTCACCTCCAGTGTCTCTAGCTTACGACCCCGTCTTAAGTAGGATTGTATTTAAGCTAATTTGGCTGGGCCTGGGTAGTAATAACATCTCTCTCTGTGTCAATAGACATGTAGAGGCTGACCCCTAGCCCCCCGTGTAACCGATCACAAAGAGAGGGGTCCTGGACAGGGGAGGTGGTGGGCCAGACTGGTTTATTTGGAGAGGGATGGAGACCCCCACGGGGAAAGGGAGAGGAGGTTCCCTCTGCGAGGCTGCTTTTGATTGGGTAGTCTTCAGAAGACGACACGACTTTTCCACCTCTGCATAACACCACACAGAGGAGTCATTTTCTCTCTGCCTTTCTCTTTCCTCTGTTCCTTCATTTCTCTCTCTCTCTCTCTCTCTCTCTCTCCCTCTCTCTCTCTCTCACTCTCTATCTCTCTCTCACTAATGTGTTTTAAATAAAAAAAAAAAAAAAATAAAAAGAAAAAAAAACAAAAAAAAAAAAAAAATGT
>JAVQIZ010235653.1:0-12400 GCA_036023535.2 Galaxias brevipinnis | reverse complement strand
TGTGTGTGTGTGTGTGTATGTCTGTGTGCTTGATGCTTTTAACATACCCATGTTCTCTGCACTAGGAAATTGATCCCACCTGTGCACATGTTGAACCTCTTTGGGCCCAACATGGCATTCTGCCCTGTCATTGCTCCTGGGTGATAATTTGTAGCATGGTGAGGTTGATGAGGCCAACTGGGGGGCCTTGTTGTATCATGTTCACATATACTTTGGAGCCTCCTCTTTCCCTCTTTAAGGTAAACTCTCTTCTCCCTCTATGTATCTTTCTCTCTTGTTTGAAAGCTACCCTGCATAAACAACATTTGGAAGGGCTAGCCTGCAAGCTATTCATGTTTAGCTTTACGACATATCACTGGGCCTATTTTTGTTCAGCTGTGGACCCGTTTCTCAGAAGCCAAAGTCACAGGAGGGTTTAGAACTGTACACACCATTAGCCAGATGTATCAAGAGAATTAAAGAGAGAAGGGAAAATGGGTGGTTGATTAGATATTGACGAGCTGTTTGTATGAGCTGGACTCATCATTCGATGCCTGCCAAGTCTCACCACCTCACTCTCCATTTATTTATCTTTTTTCTTACTCTCCATAAACTCTACCTCTTATTTGTGTTTCCCAATACTTTCCAAATGGGGTTCAGGGGGCAGAGCTGTAGCTGTGGTACATCAAGACATGTATGCTGCACTCATGACAACCTGCGTAATCATACTCTGATGTCATCTCATTGGTCCTCTAACTCCAAGTGTCGTGGCAGTGGGCCAACTCTGCTGGCCAACAATTAAAATTCCCAAACTGTACTATGGAACCCCAGTGTAACCCATGATTACAATTGTCCAACAGTTGCCAAAGCGGAGCATATTTCCAAGAGACATTGATGACACAACATCTGGTAGGCTACAACTGGAGGTTCTCTCATCCACATTCCGTGTTTCATGCGTAAATAGAGGGAGACACTTTTGCGGTACACAGGACTATCTCCATCTTGCTGCCAGAGGCTTGTCTAGACAGCAATCAAGTAAGTAAATATGTCACACTAAAAACCCCATGCAATCCTGTTAAACCTCCCAAAATGAGACATGGGACGTTTGCATAGAGCAATTTTTTTTTTGTACTTAAGTCCAGATATTCTCTGCTTTTCATGTCTTTTATCCAACGGTCGCTGTCTGTGACGGAGATCAGTGCCATTTTCTTCTCTTTCTTTTGTCTTTCTCCCCCTTTTTCATAATGTTGGTCTCTCTCTCTACCTTGCTGCACCACTCCTTGCTCCCCTAGGTGGACCGTTTCTAAAAGGATTTTGATGAAACCAAATGTTTCTGTAAATCCTCCAGAAAATACACCTTTGATGATATTCCCTTGTGTACCAGTGACAACTCTTTTAAGGTCGAATTTCAGTAGTTCTTTTGGAATGTCGGTTAAATTCACAAATATTCTATATTCTCTGTGGGCATAGAAAAAATATTTGAAAACATCTTTCGCACTGTAGAAAACAAACCTGTAATGCTACGTTTGGCCATGGGTTCTGTGGTAGGTAACAGTTGAGTGAGTAAAGTGAAAAACTTCAGAAATTTGTGTGGTTTAAACGCTAAAATACTGCTTAATCTTTCACTAAACTTGCCGCTAAACAGTTTTAATACGTAAAAGTGGATCTGGGCAGCGTTCAGTGATTTTCCATCCTCGGAGAACTCTAGTCTTTGGGGACTAGTGAGGTCATGTGTGATGTGTTCCATGCTGGCTGCTATACAGCCATGAATCCTGCCTCTGAAAGGTGAACACCAGGCAGTGATATTCCAACCCATACCTGGCCACTCCAAGACAACTGCTGTGGCCAGCACTAGAGACACATGGAACAGAGAATGTGGAGTCAATGTACCATCAGGGCCTTTTATCTCTCCGTCCCTGAATAACTCCCCCAATCCAGTCTTTGAGTAAAGCCAGACAAAATGAGGAGGTAAGCAGTTGCCATTTTCTCTGTAGCAAAATTTTTTATTCTATTTCACCTTTTTTAACTGAGGTCTGCTGCACCTTTTTTGCAGAGAAGGAATTTTCAACAATGATACATAATTCACTTAATAATAGAAGCTTGATAATGGAAAAGCTGTAGTGATGTTTAGCAAAGAGAGAGTTATATGTTAACCTCGTCTTTAATATGTCTTCGATAAGCAGTAAATCAATTGTCCACATAGCTTGAGGTGGCAGACATTTATTATCTTCAGGAGCACATTTTTATCACATTCTTTCTCTATTGCTGACCTACTCCTTCCGTCAACACTTTGTCAAATCCCATACATTCCCGGTCCCCTCCCCCATTCCCCCTTCAAAAGGTCTCTACAAACGTTATCCAAGACTTCCAAAGATGGGACATGTCTGTGGTAGTAGGAGTTCTCTTTACATACTTCACTACTATGGAAGGTTGAGGTAACATATGCCAGATCCTGGTCCCTGTCCCCAGCTCAATTTGTCTCTGCACTACCTTGTAAAAACCTGGTAAAGATAAATTGGGCTCCGGGATTTTATAGCTATCACGGTGGCGACCTGGAGTGTTTTGTGAATTGTATAGGGCGGGCTACCCCCTCCTTTAAGTGACCCACAATGATAAGTGAGACAGCCCTACTCCAGATAAGCTGTTTCAGAATAAAGTCTGAGCAGAATATGGACTTGGATTCAAAATGGTAAGGTCAAATAATTACAAGATGTATTGCTTTGAAATTTTTGTTTGATAGAATTTGGTTGGTAGAGTGAAAAGATAATCAAACCCAAACTTTAAAGAACATAGTTCAGTTTCAAAATAAAAATAAACGTTTTCAGCCACTTAACACACTTAAAACGCCTCTTCAACTTAACTTTTACTTGAGGTTGCTTGTCCAGCCGAATTCGCATCACTTACTTACTGTGATTTATCAACCAATATTCTCTCTTCTCTCCAGGAGCATTTTCCAACGGATTCACATGTAGGCCTACATGAGCACCATTTTAATCTCTCCCTCTTTTGCCTTGGATCTAGACGTTTCTCACAAATCCCGCAATATGGTTGGCTGACGCTAAACGTCTGATAATTCCTCATTGGCCAAAACATTTTTCTATCAATGATATTAGTGTCTAAATAAATTTCTTATACAACAATGAAATGGTTTCTCTAGGGACGGTTTCACTATATGAATTGGTCTAAATAAATAAATGTTATAATTCCATCTCAGATGCTATATGGCCACTGGCAGCCAACACTACTCAACGTCCTGTGAATCTGTGTATCCGCAAAATAAACAATAAATTAATCCTTACCTAAAATAACGGAAAGAGCATTAATTTTAATTTCAGTTTGGGGGAGAGGCTTGTACATTCTGTAAAAAGTAATGAGCAGCTGGAGGAATGATAAAATTACTAAAAGTAGCAGGAATTCACACTGGACACAATTGTGTGTCAGGAGTGAGTGAGGCTGGCATACAACACAAGTATTAACCTCTATGCTGCGTGTCAATTGCAATTTATTTTTCATGGAAATACGAGATGGAGGCTTCCAACTAATCCCTGTTGCAATTCATAGTTTTAGTAAAAGACAGGAGTTTAAAAACACAAAGACTACTCTCCATCTTTATCCCATCCTCATTAACTCAGACATCTCTATCAGTAAAGCTATTTAATTATACACACAGAAGCATTATGAAAAGCTAATTCTGCTCTCAGTCTATATAAATGTTGGAAAAAAAACATTTTGTAATATTCTACCCTGACTTTTTTTTATAAAGGCAGCTGAAAACTGCTTGTGTGATGGCAACCAAACAATTCTGGATCTATGTTAAGACTGGACAGTTTATTTTTGTTATTAGTGTGCAGAATATGACCTATTGTGCAAGCCTCTGAGAACATCTGCTGAGGAGAAGTACGGAAAACCCAGCAGTAGCGCAAAAACTGCAATGTTGGATTCTCTAAGCAACCATATATAAATCGTATTTACAGGTCATATGCTGCACAGTATGTGTCTCTATTTTATTATCAGTAAGGTTTAACATTATGATACATCATTATGATACATCAGCTCCTAAATGTGTAAGGCAGAGTTCCATGTAGGGAGATTCCAATATCCAAATGTTGGAGAGACAAATATTCAAACACACTGCTAGACAGCCCCAAAGCCACAGATCACATATCCACTTCTAATTGTCTTCTGTATAGTATACTGTGTTTACAGCATCATGTACTGTCGTACTCTAAGTGTAGTGCTAAGTCATGGGTCAATAGTTTTTTTCTCACTAATATGCTCAGCACTAGTGCATGGTCAAAAAGAGAAATACAAAGAACAAAATAGATGGTGGTTGAAGAATCTCAACTCCTAATTCGAAGCAAACCCTCCCTCCGTTGAGACAAGAGGCCAAACTGTTCAGCGTCATTAAAGCCTGCGGTTAGGTCCTGTCTTAGAGGGAAGGCCCTGTCCGACCGCCTGTGTACTGCTTTGTCCCTGGGAATGGTGGGGTTCCGTTCTCTGCAAAGCTATGGGAAAGCATTTGGAAGTGCAGAAGTTTAAATATGGCGCAGTCAAGCCCTCTCCTGAACGAGTCTCTAAGGACTTATCGGCGGAAGCCCAGAACTGTTTATAGCACAAATATAATTATCACACTTTAAAAACCGTTCCAATATGTGTCTGGCATAACTGAGTTAGTTGAAGAGATTAACACTATTCATCAGAGAGCTCGCTCTTTGTCTGGTGCTGCTGCGGTGCACAGACCTATAGAGTGATAGGGTCACTAAAAACTCATTTTACACATGAGAGGGTTTTGCACATGGACACACACGTGATACAGGCTCAAACACACATACACCAACACCTCACTGAGAAGGGCATTTCAGTCAAGGGCACTAACCTGACACCTAACATGTATAGTTAATGCATCTTTCAACAAAACGAAAGACAGAACAGTCTCCTTAAAGCGCACATCTCAATGACTCCCTCTCCTAATCTGTCCCATATCTGTGTCTCTCAGCTCTCTCTCCTGTCATTCAACACGTTCTCCACTATACTTCCTCTTCACACAAGCAGCTTCAAGATGAATATTAAAACATCTTGGTGTCCATTCATCCGCTATACATAGACCCCTAGTCTCTTTCCATTGGCCTCTCTCTCCATCCCTATTACCCTCTCTTCTCCCGCCCGGCTGTGGAATAATGAGAAACAGGCGCCTAAACGGCCTTAGCCTCAGGAAACGTTCAAATCTGTTCTTAGGACTCATCAATTATTGCCAGATTTCGAAAACCTGTTTTAAGGTTTCTAAAGTGTTTGATTGAGAATTTATCTTTATAACTTAATTTTTATATCAAAACATATAGGCAGCTATGTAGGTTTAAAATGCAATGCGTGTGCAATGCCGAGCTGTGGACGTTCATTGAGTTCAATGAAAAAATATGAGTTGATTCTTGGATCTAAATCATTCATTAGGTAATTCTAAAGCAAATTTGTGTCTGCAGTTATTTTGTACTGCCATTAAGGACGCCAGGTTTGCCTCATTAATGTGCATTACACCTTCACCCATGTGTCCAAAACAGAGTGCAGCCAAATTCTCTTCTTAATTTACCGTACCTGTCGGATAGTTTTGGTTTGTAGGTTTTATGTTCCATGATAAATCACAAATTGGGTCTAACCTTTTGGTGGGCCTTTGCTTAGTTTAAAAGGACAAACATTTCTAAGAACATCCACTGAGTTGTGGGGTAACAACGCAGTCATGGCCAATCAAGCAGTATCACTTCATAACTTTGCTGAGTTTTATAGACATGCAGGAAATATTGGAAAGGGAAACCCGATTATTTATGTGCAAACACACACTTACACTCAGTGAAAAATAAATACACAAAAATGAGAAAACATACTTGTTGACTGCCAGCCAGTGCACACACACACACACACACACACACCCGCACACACACACAGACACACACACACGCACGCACACACACACACACACACACACACCCACTCGCTCAGTCACACAAACACAGATATTATCAATCAATCGTGGAACTGCACTGACATGTAAACATACCACAAGAGGCTCTCTCTTGTCTCCTGCCCCTAAACAGAAAACGTATTCACCCCACTCCCTTTTCCTCTCTCCCTCTCTCTTCCTGGCCCTCTCTCTGCTTACAGCAGCGACTGACACTGTGCTCATTCAACCCCAACTGCCTTTTTCCACCTCCACAGATAAATAAACAAAATCATCTTCATCATAATTAACAGAGTGACGTAGGCACTCTCACATATGTAGCCTGGATGTGATGAAGTATGTGAACAGTAAACACACACACACACACACACACACACACACACACCCTCTAATATATACACACACACACACACACAAACACAGATGTGACATGTACAGCCACACGGACATTTGGGTTTAAACAGTACCTTTTCCATGTGGAACATTGGTTTACTGATGTAAACACTCACTACTAGCGGACATAAGCTCACGTTTGTTATAAAACACAACACTTGAATAACCTATGTAGCATTCTGCTGATTAAAGGATACCTGTTAGTCTCTGTGTGTCTTTATGTTACAGCATATCCCACATTATCATAGTCGGAGCTCACCGTATTTGATCTAGCATTTGATTATCTTTGATTAGCCTGTTGTGGGTCCCTTTAATTTGGACATTATTGTTGGAAGGTTAGGTTTCTCTGTTAATATTGTCATAGTGTTCTTGTGGAATCGTTTAAGCTCTGGTAAGGTTTTCTGTTTGTTTTTCTATCAGCTTGTATTTGTGAAGTGAGATTGATACACCTTGACATAGTGATTGTCTTTTCCGGTACACCTCCTCATCTGTCTTTTCCTGTCTGTCCGTCTTTCTTTGTCCTGCACTATCCATCTTTCCAGGGTTAGCTGCCTTTAATGGGGTGCAGACAGGTAGTCACAAGCAACCAAATAACGGCTGCTTATGCTGTGCTCCTCTCTTGGTATATCTTTACCCCTTCCCATTCCTGCTTCTTAGTTGGGGCCCATTATAAACAAAGTAAATCCACACAAAAAAGACACACCCACTCATAAAGATACGCATGCAAGGCCTACCACCTTTGACATGCCTCCAGGGTGCACAAATAGAATTCAATTTGCATACACAAATTCTCACATGCAAATACATACAAGTGGATTGAGAGCTTTGAGGATTGGCAGAATTGTAATGTTTGCTATAAGACACAAGGCTATTTAGTTTGTCATTGTCAGCTCGGTCCGGCAACCAAACTGGACTTTGTCCCATATACAGTCTCACAGCATCTGTATTCCCACCTGCACATTAACTCCACACCCTCACACCACTCTAAACAAACCTCACCCTTAAAAGGAACTATCGTACGTATTCCACATTGAACATTCCACATCCCAAGTTTTTTTCCCCCCAAGATTCTGGTATCTATCATTTTCTGCTCCAGTGTATTCCATCCATCTTTCACGCTTGAACGGCGGTGTCTCGTTTTTCCTGTTCTCAACGGCTTGTTTACAAAAGAGGAGCAACGGGATGGGACTGATGGATGGAGTTGTGGGCGCAGAAAAGGAAAACAAGGGAAATCAAAGCAGGTTTTGTTTCAGTAGTAGCCTTTCTCCTTTCATGGTTTTTCCATGGAGATGTATTTGATCATATACATCTAAAGATTATAAAATGCTGTCAGAATCTCCCGACATGGAGGCGCTATACACCTCTCTGTATTTGTGTTTATTCTAAACTGTCTTTCTTGCAATCATTTTCCTGACTTATTATCATTTCCCTATTCTGTTCCTTAAGAACTGTTGCTGTGTGCACGGAAGATTCATCAACATCATCCCGTAATGGTAGGACGCTACAGCAGGGCGACCGTAAATAGAGATACTGGTAGAGAGTAAAAATAGAGAGGGGCAAAGTGGTGAATGAACAGATGATGAAGCACTTATTAGAAATCAAGGCTTTTATTTAGAGAGAGCGATTGCCAGAAAATGCGGTCTTTCTGAGAAAGTGGCGTGTTTTCAGGATCCCATGGGATATCAAAGCACATCAAATAGCCACACGTGTAAAAGGCACAAACACGGATACGCACAGATACGCTCACACAGATCCATGCAACCCCAACACACACACACACACACAAACACACACAAATACTTAATACAAATTAAAAGTTTCTCTACCATGACAATCCCTAAGGTCCCTTTATTACAACAGACTTGTGTTCTATCTGCCACAAAGGTCCCCATGACCACTAGGTAACATAATGCCATGTGAGACAACTGCTAATAGATTGTTTCCAGACGCTTAACGATGGCTTCCCCTAACAAAGTCTCTATCAGCATTCAACTAACAAAGGACATGACAAGATTTCATAGATGTTTGTCTGATGGCTTGCAAAGAGATAGTAACCGCTGTTCACTCAAAACAATGGATAAAGCTGTCCTGCTTTATCAATGTGTATCACATTCTGGCATAATGATGAAAGACCTCAGGCAAACTGTTATGAAATAGCCTTAACAGATAAATCCTTACACAAAATATATTTTTCTAACAAATATGAAATAAGTGAGAAATCGCATATTCATAGTGCCTGCATTTTTACTGGACCATCTGTTTTTAACAACCTATTTCAATGAGCAAATGTGACGATAGTTTAGTGTAAGTCAGCTGTGTTGAATGATTGTAAGTAATACAATCCAAAGCCTGTATTGATAAACCATCTTTTTAACAACAAATAAGCTGTTGCTATATCTCTACAGTTATGTGGGCGAGTACAAAGAAATTGCACTCAATGGACCCAAATGGCTTATTTATTTATGGGACAAATGACAGCTAATGGATTCTTCAGACATTCAGATGTACTTCATGATGCTAGTTCTCTGAAACATGGGGCAGTTTGGTATATCTTCATCTTCTGATTCAAGGCCTTTGGACTACTTGTGTCCGCCAGACTCCAAGACAAATAGTTTTTTTGAGCTCACCCTTGAAAGAGCAATGGGAAGAAAGAGCTTCGTTAAACAGGCACTTTCTTTAATGAGACTGACGGGCAGCCATGTTTGTAGATTAATACAGATTCTGAGAAAGAAACCAAGTACCTGGAACTAAAATAGACTGGAATCAATGGTTTTGAGTTCTTTTCAATATATAAAATTCCTTGCTTTTAATCCAACAAAAATAGTTCACTATTTACCACATGAGTTATGCATTTGACTATTAAGCAAGAGCCCAGCTTCACTTTTTAGCACCCCCAAAAACAATTGGAATGTTGTTGAGAAGAGTTGTTGAAAGGTATTTTTTTGCAAAGGAGACTCTCAAAGGAAAGCAGCTGTCATTTTAATTCTGTTCTCCAAATAAGCCCCAGCATGTGGGATAATATCCAGTCAGAAACAACTAAGTAATTTCGATTTCTAAACTTGAACTAAATAACTTAGTTAAATGTTTCCAGTTTGTTTTTCTTTCGGACTGTGCTGGTGTGTGAGTATGGACCCTTCTGTGTGAGAGAATTTACATGTGTGTCTAATGTTTGCATGTGGGAATATATTCATAAATGTTTGCCAAAAAGTTTTCTATTTGCCATGTTTTTGTAAGTTGTAGGCCTACTGTATACACTCCTGTTAATTGTGTAGGTGTTAAATATTATTTTATCCTACTGGGCTCTGTAAAGTAAACGTTTATTTAATAACCTATTAATAAGAAAACAAACAAACAAATTAATAAATAAATAAACAAACAACCAAATAAATAAATCAATCACTGTCAAAATCATCATTGTCATCATCGTTATCATCATCACTATCTTAATTGTATTAGTAATAGTAGTAATAGTAGTAATATAATAATAATAGTAATAGTAGTAATAGAAGCGGTTTATTAACATTTTGTCATACTGTTTCTGGTGTGACGAGGGTGCAATATATCAAAAACAGGGACACTCGCTTCAAACTTAAGTGATGGTCTAAAAACATAATGCAGGAGCTTAATGTATTGAATCCATGATTAGGCTGCCTAAAAGGCATGTGATTTATTGTAAATGGAAACCCCACCCAACATCTGTGTGACGGCATGGTTTATTTGGTATATATGAAAATGTACGCCATATTTATGTTATATTCATAGTTAATGTTTTGTATTTTTTCATTGGGCTAGGGTGTGCACAAGGTTTAATGTTCCAAACTGTTTGCATTCTTGTGCAAATCAGATTTTAAATGCTATTTCTAAAATAGTATTTAGTACGTAAGTGATCACTATCAACATCACCGTACACATTAAATTAAACATAATGTAAAATGTTTACTTTCAAAGCATATTTGAAAAAGCCCCAATTAACTTTAAAAACAGCAACAAACAAAAAAACAATCTGACAAATAATTGAACATTTTCATGTCCACATTGTATTCTTAAATAGCGTTTAGAAACTGTTAGCTTAAACCTTAAACTTCTTAAAGATGTCTTGAACAAAAATATTGTGACATTCCTATTTAGATATTCTGATTGAAAAAAGTGATTCTAGGTGTCTTGAGTGTAATTACTTACATAACTTAACAACTCACCCTTTATCCAAGTAAATTTAATTTAAAAAGTAATTTGGATGCCTGCTTGTCATATTTCACATGGCTGGGCAACATTGTTTTCCTTCTGTCTGCTCACTGTCTGAATTGAATTATTTCCTGCGGTTCATCTCATCTCTGACTTTCAAGAATGGATTTCTGCTCTACAGGTATGTGACCTACTATCTGCCAAGATCAGAGGGGTCAGCATAATGTAATTAAAGTCATTTTCGAACAGCTTCAGACTGCCTCGCAGTAGAGAATAGTTTGATTGAGTCTGACATGTGATCTGAGTGAACCTATTTCAGAGGTCTTTTATGACATCATGGGACACATTCAGTCTCTGCTGGCCAGACTTCAGCAGCCACACATGTAGGACAGGCTGAATATCCCCCCTGGGTCATACTCTATTTGTATTGGTGCGTATGTGTGTTTGAGGGGTCGTCAAGACATGGAAAAAGACAGACAATAGCCTCCGGTCTCGGAGGCGTGTGTGTGCAATGAGGGCTCGATCTGTTGTCGATTAAGCTGTGTCAGACAATGGATAAAGTAGATCAGTGAAAGGCCAGAACCACAAATAGAAAGCCTAAGAAATCCCTGGTTTGTCCTGTTTTGCAACATTTGAGAAATGAAATACATGTGAGATTTAGGAGCAATAGAGCGCTGAATAAAACTGACGGTGGTGTTTCAGACACAAAAGGCATGTGGGGCACACAACTATGTGTAATGCGATGTAGTTGCTTAGATGGAGGGGGGGGGGGGTCGCTCTCACATCCATATCCATTCTGTAGGTATGTTTCAGCAGTGATCCCTCTCCTATGCTGGCTGCAGACTCCTCCCACAGTCCTAGAGGACAGTCCAATTGACCCAGGAGGAGGGGTAAGGGGAAGGAGGGGGCGGGAGGAAAAGAGGGGATGGTTACAGCAGACGGAGCTCAAATTTTGTTGTGTCAGTGGGTGTAGGTGCACGGCAGGCAGGCAGGCAGGCAGGGAGAAGACGAAAAGGACACACAGGAGCCTGGTAACCCACAGAGGGCAAATGGATTACTCTGACGTGCTCCTGTGAAAACTACTATACTGCATGCAAAATACCATCATAGATACGCACTCAGGTTTCAGCTCTCCAAATTGGAATTTACTGTCACATAGTGTGAGAGCTCCAATGTATGATCTGCCTTTCTTCAAAAATAACTCTGTGAGACATTGATTGACAGTCCTATAATGTCTCCGGAAACAATGGATTTATATTCTTTAAATCTTTGGGAAACATTTTACACCTCTGAGTTACATCAGTGAAGAGGATTGCTTTTCAGTGAGTACATTTGAATGTATACATTCACATTTGATTAATTCTAATATCTCACATTACCTCCAGAGTAATTAGTGTTCTTTACAATAATTGTAAAATGATTTACATTAATCTGGGGGCAGCTAATTTACATATGATTTTAGCAGTGTTACACACTGACGTAATGTATTAAAATGCATTTTAATGTATATGCCGTAGACACACAAATACACTTTGAGACAGAGGACAGGATACGCCTGAGGGGGTTGACCATGCACTGACAGACAGGTAAGACACAACAGAGGGGAGGTGCACTCCCCTTGATTGCGTGTATTTTTGTTTATGAAATATATGCTATTATTCTCTTTGATGACTATGAGCAGATCTATGGCTTTAGATGCAAGGTAAACAGAGCTTATTATAAACTGATAGTAAATATGTTGAACATGCTAACAAAAAAAACGATGAACTTGATAAATAGACAGATTTTTTTCTATTGTGGTTTAAATAACCTGTCCTTATAAGCAAGTCTTTATAACATCTCGGAATACCTTTAAAAAAAGCAATAGTAATGATTTCAAAGATAGTACTTTACGAT
>JAVQIZ010235643.1:0-12002 GCA_036023535.2 Galaxias brevipinnis | reverse complement strand
CTCTGGCTCGACGCCACGATCTGGGAATGATTTGTTTTTTCCATGCTAGCTTCAGTAGTTTCCAAAGGAAACGTAGGACATCAGGTGCATTTTTATACAGCCTGTAAGGTACTCCGTTATGTCCTGGTGCCGATGCTGCTCTTGCACGTCTGACTGCATTTTCCACCTCTTTCCATTTTGGAGGGCTGGTGTCCATTTGCTCTACTGGATCATCAATTGGTGGAATATCTGTGGGAACTATGAGTTCCTCATGCATTTTCTCATCTGTGTGAGTTTCTTTTAGGTCGGACTCCAGTTCCTGTTTGGTTGTTTTAAGCGTTCCGTTTTTTGCTTTGTTTAACAAGGACTTAATAAACTTGAAGGGATCTTTGTAGAATTGACTCCTTGCTCGTTCTTTCTTCTTCCGGTTTCTTCGTAGGTTCTCGGCTCTCCTCAATGTTGACAACCGTTTCTTTAAACTGTCCTGCAAGTCTTTAATGCCTGCCTTTTCTGATTCAGACGCCTTTTGAAATTGCTTTTTAATAGCCTTCTTTCTTTTACTAGCTTGTCGATCTCTTGTTGCCTCCTCAATTTTCTTGGCTCCACTTGGGTTTTTTGAAGTTTCTCCAGTAGCCCAAATCTCTCCTGTCCATAATCATATATGATATCCCCTATTTTTTCTAGCTTCCTTTCCACTGTGCCCCTTAGCTGTTCAAGTGTCTTTTTTAGATCTATGTTAATAGAGTCCCAAACATTCTTTTCAGCAGCGGATGGCCACTTTACTTTAGGTTTTTTGTCACTGATCTTCTCCTCTGAGGTTTTTTGTGCTTGATTGGGCTCTACCACCTTATCCCCTTGTCTTTCGGTGCTTGTCTGTGCAGCCTCAGTCCTGGAGTTGTTGATGACCTGCGGACTTTGGTTTGTGTCCAGCCGCTGGCCTTCATTCGACTTACTTGCTTAACTTCTTAAATTTACCAAGGCTTCACATCTCCTTCAAACAGACTCTCGGATGGTAGAAATGTACGATTTGACATTTGTGAGTCATTGCCAAGCTTTTACAAAGTAGTTGGTAGCAGTGTGCATCAAGCCGATAACACCTACTCCAACTCATACACAAATCCCAAGCAAGCTGCCTTAAGTGGTGGTAATGCTGTTGGTTTGTTTGGCAGTGAAGTTGTGCAGGTGACAGTTTCTTCTCTGGCGAGTGTCTCAAGCCAGCAGCCACGTACTCCCAGTGTGCGATTTGTCAAATTTCCAGAGGGGGGATAAAACTCTCATCATGCCTCATTGCAGACAGGAACTGCAGGCTTTATGGAGAAAAACGGAAGGCCTTTTCTGGAAAAAATTTCAATAGTCATCTATGTGTTGGTTTTGTTATGGAAATTCTATATGTTAAACACGAGACCAAATAATGAAGTTCAATTCAAGTATTTTATTTAAAAAAGGTACTTCTGCAAAGGATCAAATGCGTTTACCAAAGGATCACCCCACACAGCGTTTAAGACACTGTCCAAAGGAGATGAAAACAAAATTATGTTACCAGCTTTCTTATATAGAAACAGAGGTGTGTCCTCCCCTCAGCTAAGTCACATTTTCAGTCAGATTGATGGTCATTAAAGTGACCCACACTAGCCCCTTGGTGTTATCTGCAGACATCCTGTGCCCAGTGTGACCCTTTCATCCTTTCAGCAACAGGTACCTTTGCTATCCTCTACCCAAAATACAATTTCCTTTTGTTTACTACATGCAGCTGTACAACGTCAATCAGTCTAACTTCGATCAGTTGCACAACAATCATTTACAGCTCAACAAGTCATCAGTTTAAACAAATGCAAGTCATCAGAATTCTGCTATTACAGTGTAAGAGAAATTACAACAGTTTCAATGTTTTTTGTTTTTTTCTGATTGCAAAGAGTTGGTAGCGCAATTTTCAAAGGCCAAAGATCTAGTTCATTATTTTTCTCAGTGTGATTTCAATAAACGTCTGTGAGATTAAATTTACGTATCGTTTTTTCTTTTGTCATTATGGTCATGTAATTATTTTGGAATCAGAAATTCTTTATTTTACTCACAGCGGAGAAATTTACATTGTTGCTGCAAAAAAAGTAGACAGTGCACATAAAAGGTAAGATAAACATATTAAATAAAGAGACAAACACACGTAATAAAATCACATCAAATAAATACGCATCCATGGTAAAAGTAAGTAGCAACAGTATAAAAACAATATTAAGTGTATAAATATATATATGCATTACACCTTAGGGTGGCTGTCTGTCAAAATGACCTTGAAGCTGCTGTGTGGAAGAAAACAGTCTTCAAATTATTTTTGTATGTAAGCAGGTTGTAAGAATTTATTCAGAATGAATCATAACACAAACATTGACGAAGGAAACATAACTTGTTTGTCAATGGACCCTCCAATACCAACCACTAGATGAGAGTCCTGTCTAAGGACTTTAACGGAATACTTATACCCAGGCAACAAAATGTTCCGGGCTTAGTATGAACAGGTGATAGTAATGTAGGAATTGAGTGAAACGTCATACATTCAGCCCTTATCAACCGATCAGACATGGTGGTGCCAATCATATTCTTGAATATGATTAATATGATTATGTCACTGCAATAACTAATATGGCAATCAATAAACAATAATAATGCAAATCATTATCTAGAAATACGATTATTTGAACAGTTGATTGCTAACTGGGTCAACTGATACTTAGCTATAAATCTGATTATTCGTAACTTTAACTTTCTGATGTTCTTTACATTTCTGATGTTCTTTGTGTTTCATTATAAATTTTCAAAGGTCTGCTGGTTGTCATGAAAAAAGAAACATTTTACTTTTGAGTGTTTATTTTTGTTATTGTGCAACTATCGAACGGGCATTGCAGACAAATGAAAAAAAAACTGTTTAAAGAGAAAAAAAATACAAGACAAAACGTTTTGTAGTAATTTCAGATTCAACAAGATATACTTTACTGGCCAAAAGTTTACATACACCTAGGCTAAGGATATTTAAATTCATATTCATTCAGTTTTCATGATATTCAAACTCCACACATTTCGTGTTACCATACATTTCTTTCGGTAAGTCAATTAGGGCATCTACTTTTGTTCACATCAGAGATAATTTTAAAATAACCAATTAGAGACAGATTTATTTCACTATGTCAGAATTGAAAAGTTTACATACAGGGTCAAAAATTAACATACACCAAGTTGACTGTCTCTTTAAACTGTCTGGAAGATTCCATAAATTAATGTAATGGCTTTTTAGAAGCTTCTGATTGGTCAATTGTGATAATTAGGAGTTAATTGTTGTGGGGGTGTTTTGATGGAAAGGTGACTGGTGCACTTCAGAAAATAGATGGCACCATGAGGAAGGAGGATTATCTAGAAATACTGAAGCAACACCAAGATATCAGCTAGAATGTTAAAACTGGGTCTTCCCGCAGGACAATGACCCAAAGCATGCCTCCAAAGTTGTAACAAAATGGCTTGAAGACGACAAAGTATTGGAGTGGCCAGCACGAGGCCTTGACCTGAATGATCCCATAGAAAATGTATGGACTGAACTGAAAAAGCGTGTCCAAGCAAGGAGGCCCACAAGTTGAGTGACATCAGTTTTGTCAAGAGGAATGAGCAAAGTATTGTGAGAAGCTTGTGGAAGGCTACCCACAAGTGTTTGATTTGAAAGGCAATGCCACCAAATACTAACAAAGTGTATGTAAACTTTTGACCCTGAATGTAAACTTTAAGAGGAGAACAATGTCCTACTCCAACAATGATCGATCCTGATAATGATGCAGACCACCCCACTGACGCACAAGATTGAAGAGCAGTCAGACACAATATGCCACAATCCTTTCTGATTGACCACTCACCTCCCCAGTGTCAAATAAAGACTATGCCTTTCTTTGATGTTTTCATTTCCTGCAAGTACGAATTCAGTACAGTAGTTAATATATATGACGTTAAAATAAATACAATAATCGAACTTGATACCGCACCCACCTGTAACTGATGTTCCAGCAGTTGTATTTCTAGTTTAGTCTTAGCATCTGCAGCCTCATGTGGTCAGAGGTAAGTTGTGCTGTGGAAGTGGATGGACCCTCTTAATTAAGGCAATTTCCAGCATTGCTCTGTAAGGGAAAAAGGGGTGCACGTTTTATCAAGGTATTATGGAAGCGCATTGCTGCCACATCTTTTTATTTTTATTTATCTCGTTATAACGAGATAAATAATTATCTCGTTATAACGAGATGAATATTTATTTCGTTATAACGAGATAAATATTTATCTCGTTATAACGAGATGAGATCACGTTAATACGAGATGACATCACCAGATGGCATGACGTCATTGCGACAAATGGCTTGATACTTAATGTAACCATAAACTACCAAACATTTGTTGCAGTAAGCCTATGGATTTAAGGTTTTTATTTAACAGTTTGGTGGACGTGATGTCGACTTCGTGGGCAACGGCGATGACCAAGTTACTTCTCAATCAGGCATGATTCAAGCCATAGTTAGCCTACAGCTTTGGACGAAGTGGCACGTAGTTGCGTACAGCAAATCTTTCTGCTTTACCCTGTGCATACAACTCCTACCCAGAGCTATGTGGAGATGGATAATGTACTGACCAGTAACGACTACACATTGTGTTTAAAAAGAATATACTACAACCAGGCAGGGTTGCCATTCCGAATATATTAAACTCTTTCATATTTTAAAATACTACGGTATTGTTAGGGCAAACACGGTAATATACTGACGTTGTACTACAGAAGAAAACAGTATGGTGTATTGTCAGAATTCAGGTTATTTTAGTAAGCAAGCAGGTTGTAAGAATGTACTCAGAATCATATAGGCCCAACAGAAGCATTGAAAAAGGAAATGGACCTTCCCATGCCAGCCTCTACCCAAGATGAGAGTGATGTCCAAGAACATTCACAGAATACTTACACCAGTGGCAACAACGGTTTCCTTTGCACAAGTTATAGTGGTGAATGAATTGAGCGAAACATATGCTTTCAGCCCTTACCAACTGACTGGACATGGAGGTGTTCTAATAGTCTTAGAATATTAAGATGATTATTTCACTGTAATAACCAATATGGTGCTAAAAAAAACATCATTATGCAGATCACAATATGGAAACATATGATTATTTCAACAGTATGCTACTTCTTTAATGTTGGTTGATTGAACTGCCATATAATTATTTTGTTCTTTATTGCAGTTTGAGTGCAGGATTAAGTCCACATTGGAGTGTTTGAACTTAAACGTTATCAAAAAGCTCAGCACTGTTGCTTCCAGTTGATACTTTTATAAATCATGAAGTGGTTGACAAGTATTGTTGAAGGCATGAAGTGACCTATTAGTTGTAATTCTTTACTTTTTAAATATTTTTTACAAAGCCCGCAGTGTACACATATAACACATTTACTTACATAATGAGGATATATGCACACCTGCCCCATGACTTTATACAGTGCATAAGATTATCACAAATATAGAACAAATGCAATACAGGTAAGTGTGCCATCGCAGCTGAACAAATCTGACTACACAACCCTCAAGAAACTGTAGAAATCATTTAAGAGATATTATCAGATAGAAATGAACAATGCTATGTCAACGTTTCACTTTTTGTTTATTTAATTATTTAATATTGGCACAAATCGTCCTCCATAAAATCTGTCTCTAATTGATTATTTTAAAATTACCTCCGTCGTGAACAAAGTAGATGCCCTAACTGACTTGCCAAAAGAAATGTATGGTAACATGAAATGTGTGGAGTTGTGAAAAACTGAGTTTGAATATCTTTAGCCTAGGTGTATGTAAACTTTTGGCCTAAATTGTAGGGTAACATTGTTTCCTGATTGAAGTTTTGTGCCAGTTTTGTTTAATTCGATTTCGAGATTTGACAAACACATACAACTCATTTTGGAAGATTATCACAGAAAAATAATGTACTTCCTGACTAGGATTTTTTTAACCAATAATTTTAAGGCTTTCGTATATCCGTGGAGGGCCATACATAATACGTTATTCGTTATTTTGGCCGCTAGAGGGTAATATACGTACGCAATTAAAACATTCTAGACAATAAACCCGCATAACGTCAGTGAATTGAGACTTCGTTGGTGCCTTCAAAGAATAAGGTCATCTGATCTATGAACTAAAAAGGTGTTCATCATATTCATATTTTATATATTTGTAAAGCTGTACAAATGTGTACCATTATTTTAAAGAAAATTATAGTCTACTTTATAATAGTTTATTATGTCACCAATTTAGGACCCTTTCTATTGCGAGTTAGAATGACATGGAGCAATAGTTTTGAAGACAGAATTGTTTCACTCTGATGAAAAAAAATTATGCTTCGTAAACGCAACTTGGCCCAATATTTACCGTTGTAAAGGATACGTTTACGGATACAATCCTTATTTTTTACTCCACCTGCGAAAAACACTTGCTTCCCCGGATTAACTCGTGTAGCGGAGGTTCTTCCACCATGTGTAGGCACTTCTGCGGAGGGATATGGTATAAATACGTACCATGGGTCTTCATTCCGTTATTCTACAATCTGTCTGGTAGAGGAATGTCTTACGATTTTTACTAGCTAACGTTAGCTTAAAGCTACCAAAGTGACAAGTTAAAATATCGTTAGTAACAATTATATGGCAATTTATTACCGTATTAGCATACCAATTTAAATTGGTGGTAAATTCAAGTTATGTTATGTTACACTAGCGATCTCATGTCCATCTATTTAAGGTATTTTACGACGATGACATGGATGAGAAGCAAGGAAGCAAGGAATTTTGTGAAGATGTCCCATGGATTAAATTGACAAAAGTCTGGCAACCGACAGTATTTTCTACGGGGAGATTGCTCTCTGGCAACGAACATCTTTGCAAAAAAGACTGATGTAACGCCAACGTTGTCACAGCTTGTGATAAATCAGTGGCAATGCATGCATTGTGACTAATGACCGAATTCCATATAGATTTGATTGATTGCAAGATTTTGGATGAGACTTTGTGCTTCAGGTTATTTCACACTTCAAGAAATCAAGGTGATGGCAAAAATATTTTGGTGATAAAGCGATCCATCGCATCTGTTTTTGTTTGCTTTGATAGCATGTTTGCAAGCAACAACAATGAGCACTATGACGCTTAAGACTGCAGCATCATGTCATTTTCAAGATAGATAAGTGTCTACGGGTGTTTTAATCTGTCAAGGTAAATGTGGCATTAGCTTATTGACATCATGTAGACCGTTTTAACTCGTAGGATTTCAATATTTTCTTTATAACTGAGTCCTAGAATGGCAATTGCTAGCATAGACTGATATCGTGTACCATGGCATTGTCTAGCCATGCATACAGCTGATTACTGTATCTGATTTTGGGAACCGACGACAACCTCACAATCTTTTACAACTGTGCTAGTGACGGATTCAAAGCAGATATTTTTATTGAACGTGACAAGTTGCATCATGACCTGGCTGCTTGGCAATCGTAACAAATCATATTCGAACTGAGCAAGTGAAGAGGAATGCCATTTCGACTGCCATGCAATTGACTCGTCACACAACCAAACATAGCAAAAACTAGTGAATGCTGCTCCTACTTGGAATATAATTTCAAAACGAGAGAATATTATTAAAGGTGGACCATTGAACAGCCGTTGGATTAAAGCTGAACCCCAGACAATGGAACCAGTGGGGGACTTCGAGTACAGCAGGAAAGACCTTGTGGGGCATGGAGCCTTTGCTGTGGTGTTCAAGGGAAGGCATAGGAAGGTTAGTTACAAACAAAACAACATTTTAAAATGTTATGTTGTCCATTTATTCAAACCCATTCCCTTCTTTCTTTAGGGGGATTTATGAAACTAATGGTGTGGCTTCATTTAGTGAATGTAGGTCATTGGCAAATGTTGTGTGCAGTTATATACCAGTCATTTTTGGGTCAAGAAAAAAAAGAGATTCCAAACAAAACAAGAATGATTATGTGCTTAAGGAACATAACATTAACAATAAACCCCTGATAGTCTGTGAAATGACGTCTCTGTTGACATTTGATTGATGTATTTCGTCAGATTGTATAATCATAAGCGTCATATGAAGCTGCTGCAATCCGGTGTGTTTAAATGATAGGGCTCCATCAGACCTTCTCATTCATGAATGCCTGTGGCTGGATGACTCAAGCGCCAGTGAATAGCTGGCTGATGTAGCTCACCCAGTGTGGACAAAGTGTCCACTGCATGCCAGGCTTTTTTTTTTCTTCTATTAAACATTTTTAGGGACAGTAGCACCTGATAGATCCTGAGACAAAGGTCAAGCCATATTTAACCAGTGTCATCAAAACAGCAATATAACCTGAAAATAAATGTTTTCTGACTAAAGAATAAAGGTTGTTGCTCGGGTAGAAAAACGATGACGTTTTGTTGGACGTCATATCTATACAGTGACCTGTAGTGTCTAGATCATTTTGCCAAGGTCTTACAGACACAGAGAACATGCTGCATATCAGTTTGATGTCATCACCCCCCCTCCCCCCGTTCCCATTACCACCCATATGAAGCACACCAAATTCATTCATAAAAAAATTATTATGAAACGATTCATCTTTTGCAAAGCACTGCTATTACAGCAGTAAATTGGCTTCAACACTTTGAATTGGCATGCTAAACCTATTGGACACTCATTTCCTTTAAGGCAGTGCCTCTTAGTTTGTCTGTCCGTCCAGCAGTGACGAGGGACTCTGGTCTGGTTTAAGTGGATATGTGGCACGGCATGTGACGGGCGTTTCAATGAACCCAGCTTCTCTGTGACATCTATTAATAGGGTTATTTCCACCTGCTTTAGGAGACGAAACAACGTAGAGGTTATTACTGTGTTCTATAGAGGTGACTCCCCAGACCAGCTGTGCCAGAGGCTTGGCTGCCTGTGTTTGAAAGCATTGCCACATATACTTTATACTATAAACATACATTAGGCCTGTAGGTGTGTCACAGGTCAAACCTCACCTATTTCTTGAATCTAAAGATGTCTGGGAGATGCTTGAAACCCTAGTGAAGATATTCGCCAGGTTGTATTGTGAAAATCTCGAATGATTGACAGACGTGCTGGATCACAGACCTTAGTTCCTACCCGCTGCTCTCTGCAGAACACTTTTCTGTTCTGCTCTAATGGCAGGGAGCCGGCTTCATCATAACTGGGATAATGTAGAGGACAGCGTCTATGTAGTGTTGCCAGTCCCATTGGGCTGCGGCCTCTACTGGCTTTTGTCTGGACACAGTGGATGACGCTCGTCTCCTCCCCACATCAATAACCACCCCCCCCGTTGGATCCATGAACTATCATGAGATCAGCTGTTATTATGGAGGAGATGCCCATACACACCGAGGTTCAATCCGGTGTGAAAGGCTTCGGTATTGTGGTCCATTGTGTCGGACAGGTCATCTAACCTGCTCGTTAGGGTGATTTGGTCACCCCCCCCCCTCATTCTCTTCTCGTCTCTGGCAGAACACACTGTCACTCGTTTCAAAGGGGGTAGTGTTTGGTGCACTCCTCTGCTCATGCTTGGATGGCCCTACTGTCACTGAGTTGGAGATGGATGTAGTTCACACACACACACACACACACACACACACACACACACACAGGCGCTCTGTTCTATACCACTAGGCCAGAGGCGGAGCGAGAGTGCAGCCTCAGAGCGGGAAGAACATCTCCTATTAACCCAGATTCATTAGGAGTCAGCGTCTCTTTGTCCACACAAGAGCTCTACGGGTCATTCCATCTCAGTCCACCATGCACACGCTGTTGGTTCAGGACCAGGCCACTCACTGAAGGCCAATGGAACAGTGGGACACAGGAATTTGGCCTGAACATTTGGCTGTCTGCATGAGATGCATAGGAATCCCTTTTCAGTCACGTGATGTCATCCAGCCTTTTTCTATCTGCAGGATGGGCTTATGTGGACAAAGATCACGATCTCGATTTGGGTTTGAAAAGTGGGCCGCACTCAAACTCAGGAGGGCCCCTGCTGGTGTCAATCAGAGGTCCTCTGAGTGCTTTGTCCTTGACATGGAGTGTGGTCCGTCAGCCTGTCTGATAGAAACCACCTAGGTGACGTGTGTGTGTGTGTGTGTGTGTGTGTGTGTGTGTGTGTGTGTGTGTGTGTGTGTGGCTTGCTGGAATCTAAGGTTTCCTGTGCCCTCCCGACCATCTTGCACAACGAGCCAGACAGTGCAACTGGAGGCAGCTGCCCGGGGCGTTTTACACACACTCTTTGTCTTTCTCACACAGCCACACACACACAAACACAAACACAGACACACACAGACACTCACACAACACAGACACACACACATCTTAAACTGCCATGAAGGTCTAGTTAGGGGACAGCTTTACCTAACAAGTTTTAAGTAGTCTCATTATTTCCTTCTTGCCTTTTTTTTTTTCGTCCCTCGGTAGAAGACAGACTGGGAGGTTGCAATCAAGAGCATTAACAAGAAGAACCTGTCCAAGTCCCAGATCCTGCTTGGCAAGGAAATCAAGATCCTGAAGGTGAGTGCGCTACTTCCTTTCATCTGACTTTGATCTGCAGAGCGTTTTCTGAAGGACTAATTGCCCTCTTACTAGTCAGCATGTTTGACGTATGAAAAGGCCTTGACCTCTCCCTGTTTGGAACTGCCAATAAAGACCGTTATGACATAAGGAGTTCATAGCATCACTAATACTTCTTCGTATTGGTTTTCTTGCCCTGATTTTCCCAGGAGCTTCAACATGAAAACATTGTGGCCCTCTATGACGTACAGGTGAGTTCTTATCTTATAGTATTACGCAATAAATGTGATAACCTGAGTACCAGGTGAACTTCACATGCTGTTCCATACACCTTGTTTACTATGGCGGAGCCCAGCAGCTGTGGTTCAGGAGGAAATCTGTGTCCCTGTTAAGGTTTATACCTGTGTCTGCAAACTAGATACACAAGTCTTTAAAGCATGTATATTGTTTTCATTACACAAAGAATTAGAGATGCATATTCTAAATACTTCAGTGACACAGTGTATTATCATCCAGCGAACTCTTTTTCATGTCTGGTCTTCACCATGGAACACACATAGCTTATAGATTTAAAGGTTTTGAGCAATTCGTTTATGACCCTGCTCCAGTGGGCTTGCACACAGGGCCTCTTTACTGTGTTCCAGGGTACAGTACAGTACAGTACATTACAGTACAATATAGTACAGTACATTATAGTGCAGTACATTACAGTACAATATAGTACAGTACATTATAGTACAGTACATTACAGTACAATATAGTACAGTACATTATAGTACAGTACAATATAGTACAGTACATTATAGTACAGTACATTATAGTACAGTACAATATAGTACAGTACATTATAGTGCAGTACATTACAGTACAATACAGTACAGTACAGTACATTACAATACAATATAGTACAGTACATTATAGTACAATATAGTACAGTACATTATAGTACAGTACAATATAGTACAGTACATTATAGTACAGTACATTACAGTACAATATAGTACAGTACATTACATTACAATATAGTACAGTACATTATAGTACAGTACTGTACAGTACAATATAGTACAGTACTGTACAGTACAATATAGTACAGTACATTACGGTACAGGACAGTACATGACCGTACATTAAAATACAGTACATGACAGTGTGTACTGTGTTCCAGGGTACAGCACATTACAGTAAAGGACAGTACATTACAGTACAAGACATTACAGGATAGTTTTTACGGTGTCACAGGGTACAGTAAGTCTCATTACATTACAGGACATGAGATTACTTGCTGTTGACATAGCAACACGCAGAGTTGAGATCATAGCCTGATTAGTCATCATCACACATTCATACCAACTCATTACCACTTTTTTAAGAGTCCCAAAACAGAAGCTTGGATATGTAAAGCACTGACGTAGTTTGTAGCCATCA
>JAVQIZ010235625.1:0-39391 GCA_036023535.2 Galaxias brevipinnis | reverse complement strand
TAATCATGCTTTTGTTGTTGTCTCCTCTCTCTCTCTCTCTCTCTCTCTCTCTCTCTCTCTCTCTCTCTCTCTCTCTCTCTCTCTCTCTCTCACTCTTTAAATAGGCTCCTAATCTTTTATCTCAGAGAGAGAGAGTGTGATTTTTATGCTGCGACTTGCATGCATAAATATGCCATCCTGCAGATGTTTGCTCTGTCAATAATGAAAAGCAGCAATCTACCAGACAAATTATAATATACCAACATACCACCTCTATCTAGTCGACATCTGCCAAGCGATAAAAATAAATTGCTCGTATTTCCTAAGCATAATAATCCAACACACCATCTGTACTTGTGAACCGCTATGCTATTTCTAAAGTTTGGTATGGCAGGCTCGGCAGCAGAGTGTAAAAATCCGACACGATCACCATCAATAACAACTGTAAGGAATGCACAAACTTATGTCTACATACATACATTACTACCCACAACAACACACACACAAGCCAACACTCCCACATTCATATACACTCACAAATTCATATGCTTACATATTCAAATAAGTTTCTACTTATTCAAGTTAGAAAGCAAGTATGTACAATGCATGTAAAAGTGAGTCTGATACTATTATTGCATCAATAATCATAACAACATTTCAAATATGAAAAATACACCAGAGAGGGAGAATACTGTAGTGAGGGAAGCGTATATAAGACTATATATTTATTAATGTCACTGCTTTATAAATTAGTGCACCGCGAGCGTGGTCTACAGTCAATTGAAAAGCAATGCACCGCAGAGGGCTTTGCTAGAGCACTTAATGAGTAAGTCAACATCTTCCTTTTACTCCGGTATGAGTTTCTGTTCAAATGCAGGAATTACTGTCTTCTCCTCTGCCTTTCCTTAGGATATTCGGAAGCAGTAGCCTGCGGCATCAAACACACAAACACACACACACGCACGCACGCACGCACACACGCACACACACACACACACACACACACACAGACACACACACATAGAAACACACACACACACACCATCTGCAACCCACAGATGACTTGAAACAATCTTGAGGTAAGGATCGTTTCCCCTCCTAGACTCATCGTGCAACATTGGACAGACATGGTGTGAATCCAGAACCAGACTCCCAGACATGCTGTTGCCATCAGCCAAGTCAAACCAGCAAGGACACAGAGCACTTTGGACTTGGAATACAGTAGCAGTGGTAACTCTGGTCTCCTGAGTAAAAAGAAAACGTTTTGGATAGTCGCCTAAACATTTGCCTAATTATGTTAGTCTCTATGTTATTGACTTTAAACGCTTCAACGCACAGTTCGTGATGTGAATTGTCCTTTGGGTAAACTTGTCAAGTTAATGCCTAGATAGACTACATAACAAGGTATCCTTCCTTCAAAGGTTTAGTTTTTGTTTTGCCACCTGTGTCCAAACACAGATCTTAAATGTGTATAAACTTACCCTAATTGTATGGCGTTACATACTTGCATTGCTGTTCATAGACTGTGCTAACTTGGTTGTTCATGCTCAACAGTTATTAAAAATGTTAAAAACAGTAATAAAAATACAAATGCTGGCTACAATTGAATGGGAAAAAGTCACTGGAGGAAAAAGGGATTTCATGCCAAACTCTATGCCTTGCAGGAGTGAGTGGGGAGGGTCTGAAATCAATGCTTGATATCATCAAACAGTTCGATGGCAGACTCTGACCCACCTTAAATGTTGTTCCCCCCCCCCAAAAAAAAATAAAATATATATATAAATGTTTTTTCACATAGATTGTGTCTAAGAAGAAAAGATAAGTGCCTTGGCTACATAATGGATCAAATAAAGAAAAGAAGCACTGCAACATGGGTGCTGTTTAATTAATGATGGGGAAAGGAGATTGTAACCCAGTACTACCGTTCAAACACTCACAGCAGTAGTGGGAATACGACCTATGTAATTGATATCTGAAATAGAGGGAACCAGCCCCTACTATTTGTCTACTCTGATGCCAGTCATGTCAACAAGCTGTTTTTGTTGTTGTTGGTGGTCGTGGTTTGGTGATGATGATGATGATGATGACGATGATGATGAGACCTATCAAATTGTTATCTGAATTAGAGGGAACAAGCCCATACTATTCAACAACTTTGGTGACCAGTCGTGTAAACAAGCTGTTTTTTTAGGTGATTGTGATGAAGATAAAAGAAAATGGTGACAATGATGATAAGACACGGTGTGACTACGTACATACATGTCTCACATTCTGTAAATTATTCATAGTCTGTTTTTGTCTCATTTGGAAAAAAGCTAGAATGTTAAAACAACAGAAAACATGACTGTTTTTCACACCTAACAGTAATTTCTTTTTTTGGGGGCGGGCTTAAATTATTTGCCCCTTTTGACTTAATCTGAAATATGTACAATAAAGCTCAGCCAGAAAGCAGACTAAAATATGACTAGAGTGCCCCTATAGGATCAAATGAGAACACACCACGTGCAAAATCAAATTAACCTCTGACAACAGAGGGAAAACTCCCAAATGAAATTCACTCTAAAATAAAATCAATTAACTTCACAAACAAAACAGTTTTCAATGAGGCTGAAAACCCAATATCCAAATGGTTACCATTTACCTTAGGGGATATTGCATTTATTTCACCAGGGATTTTCAGTTTATATTAGAGATGACCCACTTACAGTATGTGTGAGATGGTCTCTGGCGACTTGAGTGTCAGAGGCAGGGTTTAATTGACTTGGTATACTGGTTTGTGAGACAGCAAATGATACAAGGCCATACATGCTGGATGGTGAGGGGAAATAAATACTGTTATCAATGTCAGTGTGCTGGTGGCCTGGGAAAACTCAGTCTGTCGTTTATATTGGGGTCATTGTTTATGTAGGTCTGAACAGGTGTTCAGTTCATCTTCACAGGGTATGTAAGGTATGTAGGGTGTGTCCACTGCCAATCTTCATCTTTCAATTGCGATCATTAATCATTAACCAATTAGAAAGATATCAAGTTGTTTGAACAAATTACGTTTACTCCACTTGCATGACCAAATATATCACAATCAATAGTATTCCTATTCACACAAATATTGCCATGAGTAAAACTTTAAAGTCAGGAGTGGTCTATTATACGACAGCAAGTCCCTTTGCAAACATCAGTTTCTTACTAACGAGGAGGTTCCACTCATTCAGTTGCTGAGCTGGATTTAAGACTAACTGGTTGCTGTAGGCTGCATCATTCGGAGCTACAGTGGGATGAGATGCTGAGCTCGAGAGCAGGGCACGCGCTGCAGAACTGAGAGAGCTGCGGAGGATTGCCGTCGCTGTTCATTCATCCCGACAACAAATCGAAGGCGAAAGGTTGCCAAAGTGGAGGCAAAAGGTGGAAGCCTGGGAAAGAAGAAAGCACCGATAAAGATTTAACATTCTTCTTCGTCAAAGATGGTTATAATGCTTTTTCCGCGCCGCCTTGCCGTTTAGAGACACGAGGACTCCTGGATAATCTACTATCCCGCTGTTTGACCAGTTCCAGTCCGTATCCCTGTGAGCGTACACAACTCCTAAAACAGAACCGGTATGTCCATACATTTTACTGTGATAAAATGTACTTTGTAGTTATGATATTGTGTTTGACAAACAAAAGATATGGTTGTATATTGTCTTGCACTTGCTGAATCTCAAGAGGTGTATAAATCCGGTTAAAAAGCATCAAAATTTACTCTGAACTCTGAGTAGTACACTGTAGCCTGTCTACAACAATAGACTAGCATAATCATTATGCACCCACATAACCACTATTCGACTGACATGCCATGGATTTGAAATAGCCTACTCCGTCCTCCATCACTTTTTCTCAGGGTTTAGGTAGCCAGAATGCTTTCTTGTGCTTTTGTTTTTTGCTGTGCAGTTCCTACACAGATGTCTTTGGTAAACAGTTTTGGAAAAACTTGTGATTTACAGCTCTTTTAAATGTATCATGCCCTCTTTTTTATTTGAATATATCAATTAGCTGCTAGTGTACTTGTTTAGTAAAAAGTTCAATAAACAACATTACTGTCTGCATCCTGAGAATGTAATTAACTTAATGTCCATGACAGGCTGATTTAATACCTGTTAATATTATAATATGTTTTACAATGGATTAATCTTACAAATATTACTTAAAAATTTAATAATGTATGTTACTCAACAACTATGAATATTATGTATACTGCTAAAGTGTAGAAACTAGGTTACTAGATATGACACTAGATACTAGATATGACACTGCCTGATGTACCTGACCACAATGTAAGATGTCATGGCTTTTTTTAAGTACCTGGTCAGGTATAGATATCAGTTGGAGGGCAATTGCAAAAAGCAATTTCATATTCTTATATCCTTGGAGAGTACACTCAACTCAAATGAAAATGTGGGCCACGATGTTCTCCTAAATCATTATATTTTTATTCCCTAAAATTTTTGTTTGCAACCTAGTTGTGACTGTGTGTATTTCTTTGTTTGAGTATCTGGGTGTGTGTGCATGTGTTGGTGGATTTGTGTATCATTTGTTCTACATACGCATGCTTACTAACACGCCTCAGTTGATATGTGTATAGTGCGATGGCACTTCATTTCTTATAATATCTTCTACGTACCTTTCTTACCTGAAATCTCAACAACTCACATTAATGCACTCACTATACTGTCAGATACTCACAATAACATAAATTCCATCAGATACATCTTGGGCATTTTAAACACCTTGTATATCTAACAGAATACAAAAATATGTACAGATTTGATGTATGGGGAATCCATCGGCTCATGGCTGTCTCAGTGTCATGCTCTCTCCTCTCTATTGCTAGTAGAATGGTAAAATATGCTGGTAGAAACAGCCAAAGGATTTAATGCTCAGTATAGTAGGTTTAGTTGGTATTACATTTACAAATGCCATCATTTGTCTACAGTATCTTCTCTTATAGCCAGTTAGGTTTTGTCACATGTCTTTCAGTCACATTGAATAATATACAACTAGAAGTTATAAGAGGTTAAGGGCAGTTATCATAGTTCTGTGTTTGTGTTTATTTGCCAAGTGCAGCTGACACAGCAGATTTCCGTTTGCAAATTAGCTACTTTACAGTATTTACAACTACTTTGCTCCTGCTGTGTGCGTTTTCTTATGGAAATGGGATCATCTGTGTGGTACATTATTCAAACATGTAGATGCTTTTTTTTGTTTGTTTTTTCTCTGGAGTAGCTTTGCTACTCTCTGGGGCAAATAAGAAAATAGTCAACACTCATAGGCTTTTGCATTTCCTTTAATTTAATCAGATGCACTTAGGATGATTTAATGATTTAAATCATTCCAATAATAATGATTTATGCTGTGAAACCTTATCATCAGGTAGATGCTTAATTTGCATTTATTGCATTAATTCATTCTATATGGTTCAGTTACAGCACATGATTGGACACCGGCATCTCAATTCAAAATCTGTTTGGTCACATGACTTTTTGGCTGGCATGTTTTATCCACATCTTAAAAACCAGCTTGTATTGCAGCGTTTATTCAAAACCATGTATCTACAGTGTTTGTTTATAACTGAACACACATTTTTTGTTTTGTTTTTAGGTTACATTCGCAACAAATGATTGACTTGGGTTTCAAAGTAGTCGTAAGTCAATTTCCAGAAAGTGTCCCCTAAATGTACACTTGGAACTTTGAGAAATTGTGTCTATTTCAATTGCAAAATTATTTGATTTGTATACTCTCGGTTCATTGAAGCATGTGTTTTTAAAAATGCACTTATCTTAGGAGCTCAAAATATGTCTGGAACCAACACAGCAGAAAAGAAAGTCTGGAACCGACACAGCTTTTTTACAGACAGAGGTGGTTGTCAGTTACGACAACCTCAACACCATATCTGCAGTGAAGCTAATTAGCTAAAGGTGTAACTGATGCGAGCTTCCTGTATTGACATGCCACTGCGGGTGGCAAGGCTAAAAGCAGCATGCACACTATTCATCCCTTAGTGGTAGCAAACCTCTTCAACTTTGACTCACCTGTACTAGTATCCCTTGACCAAGCCAAAGACAAAACACCTATTCCTGGACAAACATGATGGTTAAAGTGGGCTCTTACGTTTGGTTTACTTCAAAGGATTAGTTGCAATCTTCATCACCCGACCAGGGCAGCATATTTTAACCAAAAATGTATTGTCTTTAATGAACAGGACTGTCAAATTTGTGTTAGACATACTGATTGATTTCTGAACAAGAGATGCATACAATAAACAAAGTGTAAACATTTAGACCTTTTTAAAGGTGAACCAATTATAAATATGAAATAGTTGATGCCATTGTTATATTATTATTATTATTATTATCTTATTTTCAATAAACACAACTGTGTAACTTAGTGTAATATAAATACAGATCCATTGTTATTAATATTATTATTATTGAAAATGCATGCTTTATGTTTAATTTCATTAGTGGGTCAAACAAGGTGTGTGCTGTATAAATTCATTGTATTCCCACTATTCCTATTTATACCCCTCCATACCCTAGGACAGTTTTCCTCTGCGAACATTTCCGGAATTGTGCAGCCCTGTTATTGACAATAGCCAACTGAATTGAATTTGTATCTAGGCTAATTCAAAGCGACAACTTTGGTGATGGCTAGCCCATGGGAAACTTGAGCAAAACTGTGTCTTTGTGCTGACAAGATTGAGAGCGAGAAAGAAACAGAGCCTTACCAAGATAATGGGACCCAAGAGAGTTTCACTGACAGATCTGTGACTAATAAAGTGAAAATGGACAAGAATGTCTTTAGGATAACATTTTCTGCTCACTCAAACTTTCTCCTAGGATCACCACCTTTGAACAACCTGTAAACTTGCCTGACACAAATTGTTGTTTGTAGGTATGCCCCTTTGCTGTAAATATTCTAATATAAAGATACTTCTAGGTAGAACTACTGTCAGCTTTATGGCTGGATAAAATGCAAAAAAAATATATTAACGATGGATATAGATAGATAAAATAACTAACATTGTACTTTTATCCCATTTGTCAGGGCAATGATTGATGAGTTAATTTCAGCTGCCAACATTGCATTGGAGTTTTATGTGTATTCCCTAGTCAATTCATAACGAGGAGTAAAATCAGTATAATATTTTCTGTGAGAGGATGTTGTCATACTTTTGTTCGCTTAAACAAGAAAATTGCAGTGGGTTGACAGTAAGAAACCCTCCCTTGGCCACCCTGTGATGCCTGGAGGCTTGCTGTTGTTCAGCATTATTTGGAGAAGAAAGCCCACTGGTCTTTTTGAGACTGTGTGTGGGAAGACAAACTTCCCTCAGGAACCATCTGACAACTTAATGTTTATAATTGCCTGCAAGCCTTTGCATTGGAAAGATTGACTTAATTCAGCCCCCACCCCCCCACCTTTGTCACTGTTGGATATGACTCGGTTTTGATGTTCCATAAATCAAACAGGCACTTTTAAGTCTCTTTGATGTTGCCATACCACTGAAAATGGAGAGTGTCATCGTCGTTGCACTAGGGGTGTTGCACTGACGTGATTCGATTTTGGCGCAGACATTTAATGGAACAACACAATGTTATTGTCTGGATTTTCAGTTTCGGCTCTCCTAAAAGCTTATTTAAATGAATAACATAAGAAAGAAAAAGTATGGAACCCGACTTGATTGGTTTTTTTCGTAGATTTATTCTAAGAAAGTTAAGTGAGTTCGGTGAGTTTAGTACAAGGTGATGTAAAGATGATGCAACCCTATTGCAGAACTCTAGTCACAATTCATAACATGGGCACAATTCAGCTTACAAATTGACGATAAGGAAACTGCACACATCATATTTGCATGCAATATATTTTTGCTTAAAGCAATACCGTTGTGACCTTGTCTGTCTTCCTTAAACTTCAGAGGAGACAATCACTGAGAGGAATCTGTAAAACAGTCACACCTATATTAAACTCGATTTTATCAAACTCTATTGAAAAAACACAAGCAGATTGTCTACTACATATTACATTTTAGGATGACTTTCGGCCTAAGCATTTGTCTAAACCACTTGGGTTTTGTTGGTATATGCCACCACAAAGGTTAGGCAAGTTTTCCCTGACACATATGAAGGCATTGGTGGTGATGATGGAGAGAGCCTGAGGATGGAGTGTCTTTCAGGAGGCAGCCTCTGATTTTATGTGACAGGGAGAGAGCCTTATCTACCAGGGCCCGTGATAAAGCATCACTCTCTTTGTTGTTTTATTTTCCGAACGTCTAACAAGCTCTTGGCCAGGAGAGATCAGTGAGATGAAGGTGTTATAATAAGAGTCATGCAGTTCCAGGAAGTCAAATGGAGTTCTGAGCCGGGTTCAAGGCAATATCTGCATCCTGCTGATAGGCCTAAAGAAAAAGGCTTTCTGGAAATGACATGGCGATCTTTAGAGGTCCATGGCTTCATGACATTCGTCTTTAATCAGTCATCCAAGGAGAAACCTTTTATTTCTGTCCCTATTTGAACTTTTTGAACGCATACCAAATAGAGCCGATAACAGAAATAACAGATAACAGAAATTGAAAAATGCAGGAGTTTACATAATTCATTACTAGAATCAAATTTTCTATTGAGATGTTTTTAATCAGTAATGTTTTTGACATGCTGATCTCATTTTTTTTATGCTTTAAGCTTGGTCTAGTCCCTATTCCCCCTAGTCAACTAAAACCAGGATACTGTTTAATACCAGGATAGTCTTGTGGGCAAATAATACAAAATAACAACACAGCTACTACAGCAAACAATTAAATCTATAATAATAGAAAAAGCATTTTCATGCTGTACATCACAGACAATGGTCACACCACCTAAGACTCATAGACGGAGGGGTGTGTACAACTTTAGTTGTATCTAATTGTCACACTCACACAAATACACAGTGCACCCATCCAAACACAGGTTAGACAAGTTGTCCATGTAAATTAAAATTGATTAACAGTTTCCCTTCTCTCACACGCTTAGCTGTTCAAGGAGAACCCAGGTGATTGAAAAATTACAAACTACATCTATTAATTGTCAATGCTAATGAATCCTTTGTTATGTTATCTTGGTTCATGACTAACACTCCGCTTAGCCGGCTTATGAATATGAAATTGCTTCTTAACCTCCTGTAAAGCATAGTCTCATAACATAAGCACCCTTTGACAAATTACGTTTCAATCACTTGTCTGCGTCAAGCCCTTGCGTGTCATGATATTATGTGATTGAAGGGGGCTGTTAATGTGTTGTCTCCTCCGTGGAATGTTAATAGTCTGGGTGCATGCTGGACTGGTGCTCCTATATCTCGACATACAACTGTGCAACTAACTTCTTTTCGTATCGCCTCCTTGAAGAATGTTGCTTACATTTTTGCTCCTTCCGGTACTGCCTTTAATGTAGGTCCCTTAAGAACAGTGCAGCCTCGTTTTAGCAGCTTATGTGTTTTTGTCTTTTGCATTGTAACTGTTACCATCCACAGTGCATAAACATACATAGATGATGCACAGTGGTACTGTTGGAGTTTTTCATGTCATTAACCTGGCACTTTAAAAAAAAAAGAAAAAAAGAAAAGACCAGCAGTAAATTAACACACAGGAGGGTTTTTCACCTTTACCCACAACACTGTGTCACACATCCCACAGGTTATCGGATGATGAGCCGCTGGGTTCCACCCTCTGTGTCCTATCTCCTCAGGGGTGAGACGCGCACGGAGGTGTCTGTCGGTGTGCAGCTGTCACCCGGTCTAAGAGGGCTGCAGTGTTCATCCCCGCGGTGGTTGTTCGCTGTTCTTTTCTTCTTTTTCTTTTTTTTTTTTTGTGTTTGTGACAAACACTGGATTTATTCCAAATCCACTGTTAGGGGCTGAAACTGAATGGTGAGGGGCTGTGTCCTTTTGAACACTGTCTTTTGGTGCAAAGGCAGTTGTTGACTTAGATGATATGGGTCTTGTCAACGCCTTGGTTTCCGGTTCAATTTTGAGGCCAAAGATGTAGCCTGACCAATGCCATTGGCTGCTTGTCTTCGTTGCTAACCTCATAACACAACGATTCACTGTTCATTGTGGCACATAGTGACCAGAAAGCCTGGGCATCAAGGGTCATGCTCAAGGTAGAGCCAGAGGTGAGATTTTGGTAGTGGTGGGCAGCTTTTGGCAGTAGTGAAAAGTTGGTGCATGATTTTTGTTTTTTTTACATTTTTATGTTTGGTCAAGCCGTGGGCGCATTATTCATGACTTTTTTAAATTTATTATGGATGCAATGCTCGTTGAGGGGACGGACGAGGGCTGCGTGTCCCCGATGCCTGTATCATACATAAATTACCAAATGTGCAAAATGCAATATCACCAGCAATGTTTGGTTCCTCCAAAATGTAGTGCTGGAGGCCATAGTCTAAACATTTGGGCTATGGTCAGTGGTCAACCATAGACGAAAATCAACGCAAAATCTCATATGGCATTATGGGCCTCGGGAGAGCCCACAGGCTAGTAATCCATTGCAAAGATTAGCTGAAAATTTCATAAATGTAATTTCACCAATTTGGTTCGGTAAGTGTTCAATGTTATATTTATATAATGTGGGTGAGATTTGTAACGAATGGTTCTCACTTTTCATTTAATATGGAAGTTATAGCAATCTAGTGGATAGCAGGATGGCAGGCCTTTTCTGACGGTCCAGTGAACTTTACCACAGGTTTGTCGCACTGTGACTGGGCCCTTTGTCCAGGACAGGGAATCATACAGCCCTTACTGAATTGTATTCAAGTGCTTTGTATGCTGTGCTTAAACAGCAGGACTAGTAGCAGCTATCTCTATCTACCAAACAAAGCAGGGGGGCGACAAGGCACCATGCCAGAGTTGCCATAGTAACAAGTGCCCCCTTAAAATTGAAGAGGGGAAGTCGGGTCACATTATGGTTATGTCCCTGTTGGATGAGGCTTATAAACGTGCCTCCTGATCTAATAGTTGTTTTCCTCTGTAACAGCCTCCGTTCAGTCCACGACTACATTCCTCCCCTGAATGGTCTCTGATGCGTCAAATGTCATAATAATAGAATTTTAAAGAAGACTTGCTATTTGGTTTGTAGCATTCAAAACACTTTTCCTCTCTCAAAAGTATATTTAAGCCTATAAGAGATATTTAACATATGTAGAGGCATCAGATAAGATTAGATCATTTTTTTTCTTTTCAAACATTTCATTAAGATTAGGATGTCTTTTTGACGACACAGTTGCATTTTACTTTATTTTGTGGATTTTGAACTTTTAGTTTTCAACCACATCAACGTGGTTGTCCCTGTTACTTTACTTACTGTCAAAAGCGTAGTTCAAAAAATAAAATGTCTGGTCTATACTTAATAGCTTTTGATGGCCTTCTCAATTGTGTTTATGTTCATAGTTAGCTATGAAATGTAGGTCACATAGCTTTCTTGTTCCTTTCAGACTTGAAACCTATATTGCAGTCAGGCTTTTTCCCATCCACCAAAAAACGTTTTGTTCAAAGCTATTCCAAGACACAACCTGCAATCTTCAATGAGCCTTTGCATATCATATCGGAGCAGTGAATGGTTGACGGTGTTTCTGTGCGATACAGTCTTCTTTCATCTTTCTCTCTGTTGCAGTTATCATAAAGGCAACCTTAGGCGCAAAGAAACCCATAGAAGTGATATTTACCAATCTTCACTGGGAGATAGATTCACTGTCACAGCGAATGCATCTTATAGAACGAGGATGTCATTTATGTTCTTTAATG
Organism: Galaxias brevipinnis; assembly: GCA_036023535.2. Lineage (NCBI taxonomy): Eukaryota > Metazoa > Chordata > Actinopteri > Galaxiiformes > Galaxiidae > Galaxias > Galaxias brevipinnis. The sequence continues at coordinate 27,610 of JAVQIZ010235625.1, read as the reverse complement.
CAAACAAAATAATTGATTGCTCCTGTTGAATAAAACTGTTGATACTGTGTCCCTTTGCATACTGAATTATTATGAAGAGGGTCCATGCCTTACAAATTATACAGTTCTGTCTGCACTATCTCATTGTCCATACAGAGAGTATAGTGGCTTTAAAGTGAGCGCAGTTATTCTTTCACTGTGTACAGGTCATGATCGGAGCCCAAGTGGACATGTTAATTGTGCTGTCGTTAGCTTTAGAGACCCAAGAATGGGCTCGGGGATGTCCTCCTCATATGCCGGATCACACAGTCATTACGTTTTCATTTTCAGCAGGGCTCATTTCAAGCACTTGCGTGTTGCGTAAAGTCCGTGTTCCATTGTGTCTCTATGAATAGAGCACAGGTTAACTCTTCAGAAGATGAACACCGATACAGGAGTGTGGAAAAAGGCAGTCGTTTTAGGTTGTTTTCTCCTCACTCTCCAGTCCTGCTTAACAGCAGCTTATAGCTTATCTAGTGTTAATGGCATGAAATAAATGAATGTTTAAACCAATGGAGGATGGCTGGAATTACAGGGTTCATTTAACATTAATCTTCATGTTAGGAAGGTATTAGTTGTTATGCAAGGGCATATTATGTAGGCATGCAGGACTGGTTTCACTGTGGGAGTACCACATTCACACTTTGACTAACAGTTTGAGTGTAATAAAAAATCAGCAAGATATGCATCTGTCAAATTGAGTCACTTGTTGTGCAGTGACTGTTTTTCACAAGCAATACATTTTGTACACAGCATTTAAAAAGGTATATAAATATATATATATAAATACAGTCAATAAAGTATATATAATATATAATATATATAATATATACTGTGTGTGTGTATATATATATATATATATATATATATATATATATATATATTACATATATAATATACACAATATACATCAAAGGGGCTTGCTGCCTTGCTGTGACAGTTTTCTTTAAAAACTCATACCAGAGGCTTTTAGTTCAGAAGTTTCTCTCTTGCATCTCAGGAGCCTCTTTCATTCATATACCTTTAAAATGTCCAGAAAAATTTACTGTGAAAGTGAAAAATTGCTATGAAAATAGTGCTTTGTAGTGTATAAGCTTGACCTTACACTTGAAATATACATATCTTTGAAAATGTAAACCCTTCATTAAGGTTTATTATTATTTTATTTTAAAATACAATTACGTATTAATACAAATTTTTTTTTTGTAAAAAAACTTTGTCACTGTGGCAACACATGGCAACGTTTCATCTATAAAGAAACATTTGAAATCAGTGATGAATTTGAGCAACATTTTGAGGTGTGCTTTGTTATTGTCATAACAAACCATGCCGAACCATGCTGACAGAGGCTGCTGGATGTTAGCCTAAAATCTCCTCTTGCCTCATAGAGTTCATAAAGCCATGTATCCAGTGAAGGTTGGTTTCTGGGGCCTTTGGAAGTTAAGCAGCTTCACAACACAACAAAGATGTATCATCATACTTCATAGATGGAACAACTGTAGGTTATTTTATGCAAGCACATCCCCCCTGTTTTGATAAACCCAATTCTGGTGTTTTTTTCTTTTTGTAAAATAATCTGTTTGCTTTTGAAGTTAACGTTAACCAGCAGTACCCCAGCACTTATGTTTGCACTGAAATGACAGTAAAAGGTGTTTTTTTCCAACTGGATTGTTGGCATGGAGCTGGCCTCTAATTGCAATTATTTTTAAGACTCCAACAGCAATCATTAAATACGTATATATTTTGCTGTGTGCAATCGTGCTAGACTTGCATCTTCTTGCAGGCAGGTTAACCAAACCTCCAGTTTTCAAAACCTCTTAATTATTGGCCTAATAGTGGTGACAGGTATTCTCAGAAAATATTCATGGTATCTCATTTATGAAGGTAAACATGTTTTTGTATTCTTTTAGCTTCCTGCATGTTGATGCCTGATTAAGAGAGTTTGACCAATGTGTGACGTCATTCTATACTCAGCTGAAATTGGAAGTATTGTAATAGTTCCTAAATACTCAGATAAACTAACAAAAGGTAAACATAAAATGAGAATGTAATACTAGAAGACTTTTGATGAGGATATATTTTGGTTATATCCAAAAAATAATGTTTTGAAAAGCCAGGTTTGCTCATCTTTAGCAAAGAAAACCAACTTCCTGGTGGGAATTGTGAGTATACATTATGTAAGAATATACGTTAGCCATGCAATTGAACTGTAGCCACTGGTATTTATTATTTGCAAATATTTAGCCTACTGTTTCAAAAACTGTCTAAATACATGTTCAACGTCTAAGACAAACAAATATCTATAAGCATCTAAAAAAATAAATAAAAAAAATAACCTGTCTGCATTACCAAAGGTACCATGGTGCTTCAGCACACCTATTTTTTCCTTGTTTTAGAACTCCTCAATGGAATAGGAACAGCTTGATGGTCTCAGATTTCTCTCTCCCTCTGTCTGTGACTGTCTAACCTAATCCTTTTAACACTCCGAACGTGTGTTTGACACATTCCACTGCAAGTTGCACTTATCCACCTGTCCCAGAAATGTCAGCCAGTCTTAATCACTCCTCTGCTGTGCAAGAGTTGGTTTGAAGCCTTTATAGGATGACATTTTTTTGATCCTCTGTCAATCGGTTACACATTCATATTGATTTTATTTAAAGTAGACTAATGCATTGTCACAAGCATTCTTATGAGTTCACCTATTACCAAAATGTTCCTCTATATTCTATAATTTATATTCCGAGTTAAAGTCAAAGTTCCCTAATCCGACCAGATGCCGCTTTAAAAGTGTAAAGAAAAATACAATACATTTAAAAAGGTAGGGCATAGCCCACCGTGTTTAGAGGTCACCAGCGTTGCCTATCCTTTCTCTTTCACCATCTGCTGCACTCCTCAGTCCTCCAAGGAAATAACATACAAATAAATAAAGTTGTCAGGACAAGCACTGCTGCCATTGCCGAGCAATCAGCTCACAGCCCACCTGAAATAGAGAGATTTCTCCTCCATGTAAACTCATTTCCAGCTGGCTATTACAAGAAGCATGGTGAAATGCAATGTGTATACCCCTGCAAAAAAAAAAAAAAAAATCCACTTATAAAATATTTCAAATGTTACTGTCCAGTAGAGAAAAGAAGAAGATGTGTCTGGTCAGAGCTGCACATGACTGTAGAAACCATGATAGCGCTGCACAGGAATTACCAGTTTTACCCTGCACATAGCCATATTGCAATCTCTGTCATTAAAATTATCAAAGACCTTTTGTCTCTGGAGCAATGGACCAGAAGATGCTGAGTACTTTGGCGGATTAATCTATTACCCCGAATCATCGTTACAAACAGCCTGTCAGGAACAGCTCTATGGCCAATGTGTTCCTCATCATTTTGTTGTCAGCTTGAACTAAAATCAATATCCATGTGCGATGCCGTAGCCTGCCTTCTTATAGCCACTGTTCAATCAATGGTGGAGAAAAGGCAGAGTAGCCATGGCTGGAATTGCATATGAATTCCTAACCATATAAATAGACCGTTGACAGGGGCACATAGGGAGCCCTTTCGTAACCATGAACACAGATCGTATGCGGCTCCCCGTCTTCAGTGCATTCGTTTCTATGGTAGTCTTCTATGTAGTGAGACATAACCTCTACGCAGTCTCCACAGCAGACATTTAAACTTTTTCTCGACTTGAAAATATTTCAATAAGCTGTATTCTATTACTTCTTGTGATTCAAAAGCCCAATTTGCCGAGAAGCAATCAAATCAAACATGTGCTCGTTTTATAGATTTTTGCTCTCTGGAGCCAGTTTATACTGGTGCCAGGATAAAGTTTCATTGATGCCTGTTACGCCTTATATCAATTTCTGCCTTTATTTCATTCAAATGATCAAAGCGCAGACAAGGTTGAGTGGTGTTCTATGTCTTTAAAGTCGCTATAATGGGCTGAGTATAGGAAAACAATTACAGTATGCTGAAGGAAATACAGCCTGACCGCAAACGAACTGTCTGGGTCAGTGTAACAGTATGACTGAGGGAGCACAATTCCATAGTGAGGGACTTATCCAGGGCTTATTGATAGATCTAGGGGGTTTCATCATGAGGAATAACCCCCCCAAGTAGAGGCAAAGGAGTGTGCTATGGAAGCTAAACGGAGTTTGCTCTGTTCGGAGGTTGCAGAATGCTCAGGTTGTTAACACCAGAGGTGACTTACGCTGGTTAGAGACCCGCGTCTACTTCGTAAAAGACTCAGTCAATGAATTGACTTGAATGAATACATTGAGTCAAGGCCAATGTCATCTGTTTGCAGATTCCTGATGATCTCCCTTTTTTGTGGGGTGTTTCAGATGTTATCAAAGAGCGTGACTGAGATCAAGTTCCTCCTCTGTGAATATGATGAATATAATGTGATGTAGTCATTACACGCCATAGAGAGGAAGACATACTTCTGTCATTGCTTTTCCACTGAGATGTATTATTGCTATTTCTGTGAGCTATTTTTAGTCTGGAAATGACACTACCTCACGTCAAAGTGCAAATTACTGGAATGCTACTGTGCCCTGCCTTCCGCATTTGATCAAGAGTTGTATCATGGCTAGTATGTAGGATATAGTTAATAATATAATAATATAATAATAATAATAATAATAATAATAATAATAATAATAATAATAATAATAATAATAATGCAACGGACATGGAGAAGAAAGGGCATCAAGGTGCATAAATATTTACTTAAGTTGTTAATACTGTATATACTTTTTCCTTCATCTATCACGTATGTTCTTGTCCCTTAAGATACAGTCATCAATATATCCATAATGTCTGCCTTCAGAAAAAAAGCCATGTTTGTCTCATCTGCATGTACTGTACAAGGCTGGCAAGGTAAAATGGATAAATGTAGCATGTTGATAAATATTACCTTTCCTACACTCACGGACTGTTGTGATGGTGTGTGCGCTCCCCTGGCACAGCTTTTGGCTTAGGTCAATGCAATTCCCTCTCTGGCTTTCACTGAGGAGACGATATCCAAATGACTTGACACCCTGGTCGTTCCAAAGGGAATTGCTTGACAGGAGCACTTTATTTCGGGGGGGAAATGTATGAGTGGGGTCGCCCCCTATAAGTGTTCTTAATTAAAAACTCATTTGCCATTCAGTACAGCATTTTTTTTATGCAACAATTTATCATTTGACGTCATAAATACATTGACAGGTGACGTTTGCAAGATGCAGTATTTAAATGTCAGTCCAATTCGACTGGAGAGGTTAAAAGTTAAATATTTAAATGTGTGTCACCTCATAGGTTGTCACTTTAACATGGAGATGGTAGACTTAACTTGGCAGTACTTGGTAATAAAGTTGCCTTACAAACATCCAATTTCCAGTTGTGTGCTTTTGGCACAAGCAGCACAATTTCATAAAGGAAAAAATACAGTCAATTTGATACTTTCAGGTATTATCGTGGATTTGTCATTGCCTGTTTACTTTATGGTTGTCCTATTTGGTAGTACTTTGTTTAGTCATTTATTCAGCACAGCTGCGGAGAAGATGAGTACTTGCAGAGTCCTTCGACATGTTACCTCCTCCACCAGTTGATGACTGTCATTACATTAGCCACAGCATTCATTATTGACCCAAAAATAGGGTTATATTACAGCATGGAAGGGTTTTAAATTGCCTGAAACACTTCACAATTTTAAGGGGGTTATTATTATAATTAAGATTTTTTTTTTTTTTGCTTTCGATTGTTGTGGACTTCCTTCAGCCAGTCAACTCCTTTTTGGGAGTTGTGTTTACATAGGAAAAAGCTGTATATGTCCAATGCTGCTGACTAAAAACTAGGTACTGTACAACACACAGTATTACATTACATTTGGCATTCTACTGTATGCCAAAGCTTATTGCCAGTTTCCCCCTGCAGCACATTTAGAGAATATATGCTGCCTTAAACCTTAACTCTCTCTCTTCTTCTCAGACTTTGAAGTGACAGTTCCTTTTCATATTCAGTCTACCTTTTAAGCACACATAAGCATCTCAGTCACAGACACACACTCTCTCTCTCACTCTTTCCATACCCGTTTCTTCGACACACCAGTCATCCCTGGCTGCACGTATAATTTTACCACTGTGTTAAAGGTGGCTGGCTTCATTCAGGTGTGCTCAATCTCTCGGTGATGGGGATAATTGCACACCGCCTTCACTTTGGTAATTGTCTTTTGATTGAGGTCATCAGGACAATCAAAACCGGCGAGGGGTGGAAAGTGACAGCAAGAGACCTCAGTCGGCTGCACTCGAAGGGAGTGAGGATGGGTAAATCCACCGACACAGTGAGAATATTGAGCGTGGGGGGGTGGGGGATATGCGGTGAAGACAGCCCGGGTAACATGCTGTGCTCAAAACGTTTTGTTTACTAGGACAAAGCCATTTTCCTGCCAGCTACTAAAGCAACCTGCTATCTGTTATGCATGAACAAAGTTACAAGGCAAGTACAGACGATGGACATCATTTGGAAAGTTAGAGCTGCAAAGTAGTCTCCAGTTGATATTTTGAAACATTTGGCAGTTTAGGATCGATTCCTTAGTCTTCTTGAAGATGTATCACCAATTAATTTATCATATTTCCACAAGAAAACAACATTTCGATTGCAATGTATAGTTACATGTCAAATATACAGACCATTTAATTATATGTGAATTCTAGATGTAAAATAGCATCAATATTGTTTTGATCATAAAGCATGGCTTTCAGCTTTTCATACAAAAAATAAGACTTTGTCTGATACCACTTTCTTCTTTAGTGAGTCTGATGATAGCAAGACATGGCCATTTTCTTAATCAATGACTTTTAAACTTCTTAATTTTAGGTTTAAATTTCATGACATAACAGAAGAGTAATCTGGAAAGTTGACCATTTTAACACTTGGGTTGTTTTTCCAATGAAGTGATAAGCTGCATTGAGCGTAATCCTAATTTTTCTTTAAATTGATCCCAAGGAGCATTGGAATTAAATCCTCTGTGTATAGCACAACTCAATTTAAAGATTTTAGAAAAATGCAAACTACTTCAAACACTTCGGAGAACAGTTCCGCACCAATAAACGGCGTTTGCTATAATTAATTATGTCCTTTGTGTAACACCAAATCTGGAGACAGTTATTGATATTTTTTTCATTAAATGTGTAACTAAATGTAAGGTTTAAGGTATGATTTCTTTCGGGAAACTTTGTGGGCAGAAAATGTTGTGCATTATTTGGCTTCAATTTAAACTATGAATTTACATATCTTCCAACTTGACTGACCAGCCAAGTTGATTGATGTCTTTTCTTTATGTCACTTGGTGCCGAAACTGGGTAAGCAAAAGTATGATACTGTAGTTCCAGTCTGAAGGTCTACATAATATATAGATGATGAATAAAAATTATGACGTTGGTTTCAGACTTCTATCTCAGACCCCTATCTCAACCTCCATTGTTTCTTACCTGTTACCTGTTCGTCACAAATTGACTGACAACTCAACCTTATTTTGGAACATTTAAGTCTTTCCCCATTGGATCAAGTACAATGAAAGTATTGTGTTTCAGAAATAATAGAGAGAATTGTATTGTTGGATATTGCTTTGTGGCAATGTGGCAATGTGGCAATGCTTTGTGTAAGCTCGGTGTGATATGCATAATTAAAAGGAGCTCAGCATGATGCATCAAAGAAGCATGATGAAAGATAATTGCTATGAAGTAAGTGCGTAGTATGGTACATGCCTTAGGATTTGACCACACATACTGGGCTGAATACAAAACAGCAGTGATGTTTTTTAATACAAACTGTGTCAGCAGCTTCCTAGGACTGTGACTGACAGCTTGTCGTTAACATCTATGATGAGTGTCTGATAAGTTACATAGTTCTACATAAGTTTCTGCTTTTGCATACCAAGGTATCACTTGTTAGCTATTGTTGCACCCTGTTAATATTTTATTATAATACTTTTTCAAAAGTTATAGGTTGTTTTTAAAGCAATGTGTGTTTGACTTTGTGTTCGATACAAGTCAATTTCTTCATGTTTTTGCTTAACTACTATAGGATTTACTTGCATTTCTTCCATTTAGTCTTTGAATACCAAGTAAGTCAACATCGATTACACTGCAGATGGAGTGTGGACCACTATGACAATTTTTTGTATGAGTAAATTATTATCGGGATAATTAGCATGCAAAAATTGCTTATTCCTTGATAGTATCACCTGGTATAATTTCCACAATCAATTAAACAGTGGAGTTGCTGAAAAGAGCTATCGAGAACAGCACAGCATCAGTCCCTCAAGGCTGCTCATTATTCAGCATCAATAGACATCATTAAAATGATTGCATTCAAATGAGGACTTACAGTGGAGAGCTAACCTTGACTATTAAGAAAATATCAATATTGCCAGCTCAAATAACACAAAGTGCATAATCAGACCATTGGGGATTTCACAGATCGAACAGCATCTGTTGTAGCCTAAAGCTTATATCACAAACAAGGAATCTAAATTAGAGTGACTGTTGTTGTAGTTCTTTTGGGAATTTAAACCTGAGACTGTAACACAAACTAAAATACCCTAACTTACATGTCCTGTTTCATGTATGAAAAGAAATAAAACACGTGTTGTGTTCCAATTCAACACAATTATATGAATTAAAACGTGTTACGTGTTGTAATTCAGTTCAATTAGTTTACATTTGGACATCTTTCTTTCTAAAATTGTTAGGAAATGAACTTGAATAGAATCTAGATCAAAAAAGTGTCTCTTATACACATTTACCAGATCACATGATTCCATATTGTCATCTTTATACCTTTGAGTAGGCCTTGATAGTCGCCTATATCACTGTTCTCCTACTCAGTTGTACCTTTCTTAGCCTGTCACACAAGTATATGCTAATTGGAATCGGAGGTAAGATGAGGCAAAGTGGATATGGAAACTCTAATCACAATCAAGATCGTGGTGTAACTGATTGCTTAGGGAATTACGGTTGTCATTACTTATGGTGCTTGACAGTGTGACTGAAACACCACAGTGATCCTGATAATTCACTGCCGGTACAGTTGGTACATTACAATATCTCTGTCAAAGAACTAGCCTCCGGCTTTCAGCATTGAGTATATTTTATAGCTATATGGCGTTGAGTTTTTATTTTGTGCTTGCGTTTGTCAGGTTCCAGGTGTGGGGTTCCGGTAGACTATTTGTAATTAACGAATACATTATATGTCATATGCGTCTTTCTACTGTATGTCTCACTTTCTCAAATCATTGTCACAATCATTTATGTGCTTCACCTGTGACTCGAATGTGAATGTTACCAGCACTAATGGAAATCATATATGTAACTTGAGTTTAAAAAAACAATGACATCTGGAAGACTTACATTTAGATGAATGTATGTATTCATGAAAGTATGGTAATTGAACTACAGTAACACAAATCCTCTTTTTTCCCCCTCTTCATTACTGTTACTGCTAGCCAGCACACCAAGAGCACACTCAACCAGCACACAGTATGGCACAGATTTTTCCTCATGTTCTGTGGCGCCGATAATAAGCAGCCAAAATAAAAGTAGTTATTGTTAGAATAACTAATGCCAGAGTGTTATTGTTATTCAGCCTGAGAAAACACAGTATTGTACTTTAAACTGTGTTAAAACAGTCAGCCATGTTTTATTCAAATGGCCATCTCTTCATAATCATTTGGTTGATGCTTCAATAGCTGGAAACATTGTTACATTTAGGTTTTGCAGACAATGCATAATTATCACTGAAGAAGACAGGGATCTCGCTTTTGCACTGTGTTCCAGTCCTTGCAGCGTGTGGTTACCTTTGAAATGAAAGGGTTGAGTCCACAGCTGACAGGTCTGGCATGAGGCCTGCTGATGTGAAGCATTCAAGTGAGATGAACTTTAGACAACTTGACTGCAGCACCATTATTTAATATACAGCAGAGGCTCAATCTCTGACGAAATAGTAGAAACCTGGAAGTCTGGTTACAACAAAAAAAGAACAATATTCCCTCAGGCTTCTGGACTTGAGACAGTAGTCAATGTGGCAAAGGTTGAAATGCTTATAATAGATGGTATATTGTACTGAGAATAATATTAAATATTAAAATTGTTATACTTAAGGACTCTAGAGCAGAAGACCTAGACCTTGTTCAGAGTTAAATCTTTCATCGAGGTGCTACATTTGGATAGAGCAGCAGTAGTGTCAGTGTACAATAATTGCATAAGTTACAGCCGTCAAAAATCTTCTCCACAAATTTGGAACATAGGTCATGAAGGCCACAGTCATTTAAGAATAGATTAATAATAGTTGTTGGAAGAATAGAATGTTGCAAACTGATGGATGCTCGAACAGAAAGACAAACAGATAAATAATAACTTATTGTTAGGTGCCTCAAGCACAATGCTTTATGCTTTGATCACTGCTGAACTTTCTGCAAATCATGTGTCAGCCTGTCTGAAAGGAAATAAAAAGTACAACACAAATTTTTGGTCATCTGTTATATTTTGTGTTCCAAGGTGTAAACTACCACAACATCGGCGGCTCAGCACCATTTTAATTGCTTTTTTTCGGCTGAGTAGCAGCTTATCTGACTCTTCAGCATAGACATAGGGCGGTAAACCTTCAAACCACTGAAGTTTAACTACAGTGTTTTCTTTCCCTCTCTTTTTCTCTTCTCAGGCACAGCTTTAATGAAGAAACAAACCTGCTAACAATCACGCTGAAGGGGACCCTCCTGAACAAGTATGGGGTCACCATGGAAACCACTTCTTCTCCTGTCTATCATCAGTGGCCTTTCCGGTAGGAAAAACACACCATTGCTTGCTCTTTTGCGCTGCTGCTGTTGTGGCTTTATTTCACCTGTCATTGGTATCAATCAGTTGTAGGCTCGATACTCTATATATTAGTCCGAATTAATAGGAATTGGTCGTAAATATTGTACTGTTTCTGTGCAAAATATCAAAACATTTGTTAATATGTTGTGCAATATAGTATCCGTTTTGACATGTTGTTAGACACTTATTTTATACTGTATTCTATCTCTATAGTGATACCAATCACCAATATAATGCTTTTTAAAATATGATAATGATACACAATTTCTTTGGGGCATCACAATTTTACTTCAGCTATGCATTATTAGAATGTCTTTATTTTTTCCATAAAAAGTCTATGGTTAATGCTTAGTATCATCTACTGAGTACCTATCACTGTTAAGATGTGCATGTAGACATGCAAAGACAAAATAACTTTGCGTATGAGGTCATATTGAGTGTGCCTTTGTGGGCAGTGAATTGTCACTTGTAGCAGACCTTTTAAGGTAAAAGGCAAACAAAGGGCTTTTGTAATATTTGGTCTCCTTTGAAGTTTGACTACTCCAGTCATATTAGGCTTACACTTCACACAAATCTCCTCTAAGCAACTGACACTTTTTAAAATAATGGCCTTCAATCATGTAGGTCATTGCTTCTGCAAACATTTTCTATTTGTGATTTGGGTGTCAAACCAATTATTTGCAGATCCATATATCTGCTGTGTTTCTGGCTCAGTTTTCTCACCAAAGGTGTGAACCAGTTTATTTGCTTGACTTCTCTGCGTTGTCTAAGTTTAGACAGGCGGTTTTTGAAAGTGAAATATTTGTGACACAGATTGTGGTATTGTAGTAGATTGTGGAACATATCACAATATTCTTCTTCTTTTCTTATTTTGATCACATTTTATTTGTACTTGAATATGTTTTGGCTTGACCGTGGAGACGCACATTTCTTTTTTACATTATTCTACAGTGTATTTATGGCTTGGTAATGCCAGCCAATGATGATACAATTACCTAGAAATTAAAAAGCTGAAAAGAAAATTATGTTTATGTTAGCCATGTAGCTGGCCAGGAATATTATTATATGCGCAGTTGCATGCCATGGAGTTGACTTCAGACCCTGCAACTTTAGTGTGCAGCGTTACCAGAAAGTGTGTGTGTGTGTGTGTGTGTGTATGTATATATATATACACACACATATATATAAATAAATATACACATATATATATAAATAGATAAATAAAGCTCATTATTTGCTGTTGTATTGTTTACAATGTATTGGCTAATTGTAGCCTAGGTATGGACTTGACCTTGTGTTTATGTCCATGTTTGTGAGAGTCCAAAATCCAAAGCTGAAAGCCAAGTATAGTATGGTGGTATTTTGTTTAAGAAGAGGCCCAACCGAACATGAATACAAATACTGGCTATTTTGGTCACTTAGGTTGAAATATGACAGATCCTTATACATTGTCTAGCCTGATACAAGATCCTGCTAAACTAAAGTACATATATTGAAATTCAAAGGCCTTCCCTATGTTTTTTTGTGTTAGCTATAATCCGGTATGTTAGAAAACAAGATTTAAATCCCATGAAAATGTGCCTGGTATCCAAATATAAAACAGGACCTCGAGGCATGCATTTAGCTTACTCTGATAATGAAGCTCTAGGCCCCTTTGATTCGTTGGTACTTGTATTCTGTTGTTTCTGTGGGGTTGTTTTTGTTTGTTCTCATGTATTTTCTATGCTCTTTGAGCACAAGGCACCTTGGGAGACAGAGAAAGAGCAATAGAACAAAGAGCTACTTGCTTTTCCTTTTATAATTATTTTTGCCATGTCAGTCTTACAATGTGAGCCACAAGTCCTTTTTGGAAAGTGTCTTGTAAAAAATATGCACAGTTTAAAGTGAAACTTAGTTTGAAGAATAAAAATGTACGGTTGTCATTTTAATGACAAATAATTATGCAATTATGCAACGATTAGAATTAAAAGTTCACACAAGTATCAACTTCTACTTGTATTTCCAGGACTCAAAGAGGGTTGATGGTTTTCCCAGTCTGTCTGTTTGTTGTGTTAGCTTACTGTTTGGCTAGTTTACCAACTTTAGAATGACAGTCTAAGTGGCTCATACAGTTCATTTGTTTTTGCTGAGTCAATTTCTCTCCATTGATTTTTGATCTGTGCAATCTGTTCCATAGTGCCTCTGTTGTTTGCAGTTGACAGCACTTTCTTAGCTTGTTCCTTTCACACTGTCATGCAGGCTGTCCTATAAATCCTTGCTAACTGTTTTATTACCTTTTCTATTTGGCCTCTTTTGGCACTTGGATTGTATCTTAAATCCCCCAGGATATATTCCCACCGACCCTCTCTTGAAATTCAAATATCCAAACCTTACACCTATCACTATGTGAAAGTATTTAGCTATAAGTTAAAGTAGTTGGGAATGTAACCATTTAATTAGGCATTCAAACGTCTATGTTTGTTTATCAGAGTGGATAAATCAGTGAGCCCTTTGTCTGAAAGTCATCTCAGTCATGGTCTGTTCGTGCATTCCTATAGTAATTTGTCATCGCTTATCCGCTGTTTCTTCACCAGTACGCCATGTGTGTCCATCTGTTTAGAAACTTGCAAAATTGCAATGCAAACTTTCTTGTAGATCCTGTTTCTAAACCATCAATACGTCTTCTGCCTGTTTCTCCCTACACAGTCTGCGTATGTTCTTCGCTCCCGTTTGGAATTTCCAATTCATTACCATCTGTTAAGCAAAAGATAATATCCCAAATTAATGCCATTAGATCATCACTCAATTCAATTTACTCCTTGATTTGCATAAGCAAGGGACAGTGGGTACAAACGGATGACTATGGCTACCCGAGGGAGAAACCTAGATTGATGTCTTTCTGGTGACCAAGTGTCAGTAGTTAATGATTGGGAGTATACCAGCTGTAATTTGAATTAATGTCAAGTTGAGTTATATTTCTTATTGATTGCATCATGGATTGTAATACTTTCTTTATAAAAAGATGTATAAATATGTATTCTAAAACGGTCTCATAACTCTATTATTTTTGCAAATTAATATCTGCTATGTTTTTTGTCTCTTCTGGAGTATGTTTTATTGCAATCTGAGATTGTTTTGTATGTGTACACCTGGGTACCCTAATCTGCACATCATCCTTGACCTTTACAGACAAAGCCACAAGTTCCACATCCTGACCTTCACAGACAGAGCTAGAAGCACCAGATTTTACACCTATAGACTGATGATTCTGCTTTGCCATTACACAGATAACCTGGAATGCAGATCTGTGCTCTATACATCTCCCCTGTCCCCAGGCAAATTGTTGTTGTCGCTGTAATAAGTGCAGACAGCTCCTTACGGGCTTGGTTCATTTCATATTCCTTGGGAGACACACATTCATTTCTTTATGAGTAGCTAGTGCATCTCAGATGGCAATTTTCTAAAATATTTTTTTGTACGATCACGCCAAGACATTCTCGTTCTTGTCATCTTTGAAACATAAAACAACTACATGTCAAATTTTTTGAACCAGATGTCCAAATCTAACGGCCATTTTTATTTGCTTGAATTATTAAATGGTAACTGGTCATTCCACACTCCTCTTCTTTTTCTTTTCTCTCAAAGACACCTACACAGAAGTGAAGGAAATCAGTTGCCAGTTAACAAGACAAGCTTCCACATACAACCTAATAATCTCATGTTTTAGATACGTCTTACATTACAGCCAGTCTCAAATGTAACATTCATTTGTGACATCTTAAACATTGTCAAACTGTCTTTGACTGCAGTTTGGCTGTCATAAGGAGAAAGGGTGTGATAAGGTTATTTATATTTGCCTCAGCTACCACAGAAAGACAATGTCTCAATATTGAATGTGGAATATAGATGTGAAGTGTGTGCAAGTCATGCATGAAATCATTTTCACCAAGGACAAAGGAGTCATGCAACCGAAATATGGACTCCCATGTGAGCATTTGTGGGATGAGGATGGGAATTTGCATGCACCGCACAAATCGACACCATGCTATGAATATATACTATAGCAAATATATGTAAAAGATCTGAAATGATTGTTCACTGAAAGTCATTGTCTAGACATATTGCCTAGACACTGAAAACTCCCTTCATGATAAATGCCTCTTTGGAAAGTCATTTAAATTACAAGAACTTCAAAAACAAGTTTGGTACAAACTTTGGCGTTTCACCACTGAGTCACCGGTTGATCATTAAAAGTACAGAATCAAGATTTCATTCAGAGAATAGTTACTCAACTGAGTTTATAAATTAAAATGCTATTTGAACACCTTTCAACTCAAACGCAAATGCTAGAAGAGCAATGGACGCTGGTTTCTAGTATACAACATTGCAATATCATCACTTTTATCACTTTGTCTTAATGTACTTCCTTATTCTTTGGCAAGGGTAAAACTTCTCATTCTGTGCACATGCATTCCCACTGTGAAACAAGGATCAGGCAAAATACTGGGTTTAGTAAAACAAGAGCTCTGATGGGAGATGAGAGAGAGAGAGAGAGAGAGAGAGTAGATAGGGGAGTAGGGGTGGTTGAATATGATATATGGTTTGTTCTATCTGTAATGATATTCGGCTGAATAAAGTGTCTCAAGCATAATCAGCTTCTGTCAATATAATCTCCCTCTGAAGGTCTTCATTAATCTTACGGGCTATGGCTAATCATGTCGGTCTACTTGAGCCCCCATGAACGTCTCACCTACTTATGTTATTCTAATTAATTTTTCACGCTAGTGTCGAAAGGCTGCAGACGAGCCAATATTCTTTCGTTGTCTTTTGGACTCTGCCGGTAGTTTTTATCCACCCTTGTCCACCTCTTTCCCTGCTTATCATTATGGGACGTGCTTAAGCCGCCAAACTCTTTTTACTTTAGTGTTACTGTATTTCTCATTATTTTAAAACGCATGTTTCCTAAAACTAGTAACATGTTTTAAGAAAGAGGATAGTTTTTTTTAGCTTATTAATACTGACACGCAGATGCTATAGTTAAAAGCTATATGTTTTGGGAAGATTAAGAATTGTTTTTCTTTTCACACTTCCTGTTACCCGCATCAAAATGTCCAGAGATATTTCTCTATATTTCTCTGTCCGTTACTGTACTCCCACTGTGTCCCCTATGTTGTTACATTGTCAGTATTTTTTTTTACTCGTTTTACCTAGTGTCTTGTCATTTGTGCTCCTCTCATGTAAATCACTTTGTGTTTGGAAAAGCACTATATAAATATTATGTATTACTACTAATAATACGAAAATTATTAATAATAATATTATAAAAGCAAACAAGTAAGCCCTGTATGTCTCTGTGTTCTATAGTGATTGTATCTTTTGAGATAATGTCAAGACCTGAAATGATCACTTCTGGCACCACCTCAGAACAGTGTTTCAGCCTTACCTCTGGCAGTAATGCTTTCAGCTACATGGAGTGGTTTTTTTGCTCTCTACTCTTCTAAAGATAGGGATCACCAGGATCTGCAAGGGTCATTGCCTTTATCAGATGAAGGTGACAGTTGACAAGAGCCGGGGCTTGTCAGCTACGCTCATCACACAGACAAGAGTCTTTTTCTCATGATAGGCTGTATTTGTCAGGAGTTAGCCCCACCGTGAATTCCCCTTTCGAGCATTTGCGGCATGCTTTTTCTGTAGTTGATGGAAAATCCAAGTAAAACAAAATGATGTTTTCTTTTTATTACCATTGTTTGAATGATGATTGTCATTAGGTTTAGATGGCTCGATCTCTTGAAGTGTTTGCATGAAAGAATCCATGCACTTTTCTAAAATGTCTATACACAGACTATGTTTCTAGCTTGTAGTATCATGGGCAATATTACTGAGAGCTTTTTTTTTTGCACAAAGCAGTGCATAAGTTAGAAGACTTCAAATAATATAATACATATGTTTCTGCAGCAGATAACTTGAATATAAATGTTTGGTTGGTTTACTCTGGCCTTTAAAGCAACAAAGAAGGCCATTACTAAGTTTGCTGTTTATAAACTGTAAAAAAATAAAATAAAATCACGGTCCACAGCTAAATGCTATTTCCCTTATCAATTCACAACAGTTTCTCTGCTTATCAATTTTCAAACATGCAGTACCTTTCATTTTGAATAGATTTTCCTCTCCTTTTGTCATTTAGTTTGCTGACATATGAAATGCCCACTGATTAAGCCTTCATTCAATTATGAGTAAGTACAGTAATTGCCTACTTTCCATTTGCAGATAGCAGTATTTTTCACAGCTGACAACCCCCAAAAGGCAAATTATAGTTTTTCCACTTTTCATTCATCTATTTTATTTCACTTTATTACACTGTGAGAAATAAACACACAAAAGCCACTGGGCTTTGATTGCATACTCTTATCAACCTTCTAGTCTTTTTTCCTTTTTTTTTTTTTACTGGGGGCATAGATAATTTTGGGCACAGTTTTCACATTCTGAATATACAATATTTATTCGTTCCCTGCATCCAATTCGGAGGCAGTTGCACTGTTATGCCAAACAATACATGGTACATCTCTATGGTAAATGTTTACTTGACTTACATTCAATATCACCATTGGGATTTCTAACTCAAAACACAATCTAGAGAGTGGAAGATATGCTGTATGTAGAGCACACTGATATCCCTTTGAGGGTTATTTTACGATATAATACCATGTACAGTAAAATGCCAAGAAATACTGTAATAAGGATGCATGGTAACAAAGTATGAGTATTTTCTTTTATAACCGACCAGATTGTTTTTAAATATCTCACATATTATACAATATATTCATTCTAATGCTAAATAATAATTTTTTTCTCACTGGTTTATTGTTTGATCTTTCTATTCTTCCAGTAACTTTACCTGAAATAGAAATTGCAGTGTTATATATTGTACTTTATAGACACGAGGATAATGTAGATTTTGACAAAATTGTAACGGTACACTGTATACATTTTGAATCATGAAACCTTATTAAGACAACTCTAAAAGTGCACTAAGCAGAGCTGTGGTAACTGGCCTATGTCTTCGCTTCTCTTCTTTTTTGATTGTGTTTTTGCAGTGGAAGAGTTAGAAAAACTGTGAAGGATAGACTGTGACAGCTCATTATGTGTTTTGTAGAATTCAGAAAATGAATTATTGTGGACATCTTTGCTCTCTTTCCATTTAAATAGAGTCATGTCTGCTCTGTTTGTCGTTTCTTTTCAATTGTTTGCTCTTGTTGAAATATTATGCCATGGGTGAAAGTGAAGTAACTATGAAGATTATCATTGGAAGTATAAATTAGACCATGGCTTTTTACCCAGGAGAAAGGACTTTATTATGGACATTTTTATTAGCAATCTCTTTCTGTCAGTCAAATTGCATGTACATTTGTTTTTCTGAAAACACATTTTTCTCAGTATTGCATATCATTCCCTATAGCATTTTGAGATGGGCATGGCAATTTGATAATTTTTAATAATATTGATATCATCGTTCAGTCTTTAAAAAGTATGACAAATGTGATTCATTTGTGAGTGTGCATTCTATGATGCGCATGGCATGAACCTACCATGTAATAAAACTCATTCCACTATATCCATGTCATAAAACTCATCCCACTATATCCATGTCCTAAAACTCATCCCACTATGTCCCTTATCTTGCAGACTTTGCCGAAGCCGTGGCGGTGCGGCCCGTGTCATACGCGGCGGTGCTGCGGATGAAACCCGACAGCAGCTCTTCGCTGCTCAGTCCACGGAGCAGACCCCGACAGGACTACAGTGGCGTGGGCGGACTGGTGACTCCTGACTGGCCATCCTTCTCCAGTCACCAACTGTCAGCCCTCAGCTTGCTCAGCTCTCAGGAGGACTACCGGAGCAGCCAAGGTGAGAATCACAAGTCCTGTCCTGTCCCGAGCTGTGTTGGTCAGCCGTCCTAGCGGTGCCTGTCTGTCTGTTTGTCTGGCTGGATGGCTGGCTGGCATGCTGTCTGTCTGTCTGTCTGTCTGTCTGTCTGTGGGACTGGCTGTCTGTCTGTCTGTCTGTGGGACTGGCTGTCTGGTTGTCTGTCTGTGCTTGCAGCCGCTCGGTTAGTGATAGCCCCGGAAAAAAAGAATCCCACCTATCCATCACCTCTGGGTGTTGTCAGTGAGTGACCCAGGTCGCGGCCCCTGTAAAATTGAAGAGGGATTCTTTGCAATATCCAGACCTCTCCTGTGTCTCGTGGTCAGCAGAAAGGAACTGTATCTATGATGGATATATTTGTCAAAAATGGGAAGGATGTAATAGTTGAAACGCAGCAGGAAGACTGATCTGCTCTGGTCAGTTTGTGCCAAGACTTATTAATAGCTCTTGCAAACATTATGACATATTATACATTAATATTTGAGGAATCACAATTCTTTACGGCTTTCATTACCTCAGCAGTAACTGAATGCCTTTGAAATAGCAAAAGCCTAAACAATGACTAACCACATCATTGAATTAGCAAAGAAATGGCCTTCCCAATTTATTGCCTCATTTATAGTTGACTAAAGTATGAGTTTACTCACACTACTCCCATACCCACCTATAAGTTTCAAATGATAACTGTGTAATATGTGATGGACATTTCTAAACATAGAAGCGCCTGTTTAAGTGTGACTGGGGAGAGTGTGGCTGTGTCTCTACTGACACCGACATGGGCACTGTCAACATCATCATATCACCAGCATTGCGTTGATGCAAGCAGGTCACACGACGGATGACCAAAGGGTTTCACCTCACCAGTCGAAGTAAATGTCATTTGCAGCCCTGGACGTGGCAAGAGAGTAATTGCCACTGAATTCCTGCAATGTCTCCGACAAGGCTCACTTGTCAGTGTGATGCAATAGCTTCTCCTTGCTGGCTTAAGGGGCAATACGGATGTTGTTTTCACCACGAGGATGACAAATAGCAGTGGTGCTTTCAATGGAATGATTAAAGTGACATTTTCAACCAGCAAAATCAAAAGACAGGAATATGTTAATGCATTTATTCATTGGGGGGGGGGGGGGGGTGTTTTCAGTCCTGACATTTTTTTTTTGCCAAACATACTATTTCAGGATCCTACATTGATGTTGCAGTCTTGTTATTACCGACAATGCTTTGTCTGAGCAGAGTGAGTAGTACAAGGATGCACCTTTTTTTGTTTGTGGTGAATTTACAAGTGATATGCGAGAATGAGCCTTTTCACAAAAACATGTTTTCTTCGTTTTGAAATGTGTGAGAAGATTACTGGAAGCCTTTCATATTAAAGTGGTACAGTTAGGTGTATTGAGCCCACCCACAGAGTCCCAACGTCTACTTCTGTAAGTACTGACCAAAACCAGGGACATGTGTGATTGGTTCTAACAAGGCAAAGTGACAGCTTGTGGAACACATTTAGTCGTGATGGGGTTTCTTCTTTTTTTAATCTATGATCCCCATGCTTTTAAAGAAACTCTTAAAAAGAAAGTGCACCGCACACCGCAATAACTCTTGCCACCATATTAGTTATTTCAGAACCTCAGGTTGCATTTTGTCCCAAAGGACTATTTACTTTGGTCCTTTTCAGTGAGTGTAATTTTCTCTCTTTTTTGGGGTGGTGGAATTTGAGTGCAGGTTGAGTTATTCGCGGGCTGTAATCCTGTATGGTGTATCTATGTCCTTAAGCAAGACTGCCTTACTGCAACTTAGAAGGCCACTGCTTCTCGTGAGTCCTTTGAATGAGTGGCCAGAGAGCCGATATAGGTAGAGAGCACTCTTAAAGCCTGCGAGAGGATGTTGTGTGTATTTAACTGGAGGGACTTATCCAAACAGGATTAGATATGCAACTCCAAGTTTGGATACTATTAAGCGTACTACAGTTTGTGTTATTGCATCAAATTGTTTAGGTCATTTAAAGAGTAGTAGTATGTTGCAGGCCTACTTGTTTTCTGTGTTGTATATTGATTATTCATCTTTGTTATAATAACTGTAGTGACAATGAAATCTACTTCTAAGTGTGTCCAGTTTTAGCTGGGGTAATGGTAATGTATCATTGTAATTATAATGAAAAGAAAATCTGCTTCTGCTTATAATTGAACATTTTGCGGAGAATACCTACCTGTCAGATTAGCAAATAGCTTCCAAAGTACAAAAGTTAACTGCCTCTAATTTGAGTTTATAAGCATTATAGTTTTATTCTTGAAATTGAGGCCAACCTTCACACGCTTGGATTTGTTCCCATTGTATCCTCAAGGCTTTGATGTAATACAAAAGATATAGTGGGAGTAGTTTAGTCTTTATTGTTTTTTTCTTTCTCAATCTGTTACACCAAAAAGTATTTCATTTCACTGTGCACGTGCGTTTTGCTCACAAAAGGTTGTCAAGATTTTAAGGACTCCCTAGAGAGAAAGCATGGTATTTCCTTGTCACATAATCATTCCCAAGCTGTGAGGTAAAATGTCTATTGCTACTAACTATTTCTATACCTCTGGCAAAAAACATACATTTCCAAACTCAGCCGGCATATTCATTGTACCCTAATATGATATGGATTTCCTAAAGCATTTTGTGTCAATATACTGTAGTTCTATAAACGTGTCTTCTGCTTTGCCTATAACGATCTTAGCTCATTTATTGTTTGTACTGTATATGTTATAGAAGCACATGGATCAGACATAACAGCTAACTGTTATGTCTGTGGCCACCTGCCTATTGATCCCCATGTATAATTCCTTGTACATGTATTTTACATGATGAATAGAGGCATATTCTAAATGTTTGTTCTCAGCAAACAGTCTATAGGATCCGGTGGCCCAGGCAGTCAGACACTCTGGCCACCACGTGACTGAGGGCTTCATCTTCATCTTCATCTTTTTGTTTTGACTTTCATAGCGAGCAGGGCCAGCGCATCCTTCTGATCCCCAATGAAATCTTTTGAATCCGAAACCATAATACGTCTCCGCCACTGCCTTACTCAGCAAAAGGTTCAGGGTTTTAGCTTGTGGGAAACATATTACTTAAAGGCGGTTGAACAGGGCATGAAATTGTGTATGACTTACATGGAGAGGGATGGGGTAGGAGGAAGGTACTGAGCTCTCAGACGCAGGGGGAGTGTTAGCGTCAGGGAGAACTCTTTTATTCACCAGGGATGCAAGGTTGCAGCAAGATGGTCACCCACGTTAGCTTGCTTCATGGCTTGGAGCGCTCTCTTTGTCTGCTACAATTATACTGATTTCTTTGTAAGACTGTCTTTTGCTTATTAATTAACAACACTTGTTCAGGATTATCCTTCTGCTTTTATTTTAAGACTCTTTGTCTCATGCCTTGCAATTAGCACCAATTGTCTAATGTGATCCTTATTCTTAACCTCTACCTAATAAGATGAATGTGACACATTTCTTTGTTCATTTTAACATGCCTCTTTCCAGCTTTGCTACACTTTTCTAGAGCAAATCTGACATGAATTCTCATAAAAATATGATATATGCCTCGTGGATGTTCTTGGCTTATTCCCTGTGCCCCTGCTCTCCCATTCCCCTGGTGTAGCAGTGGATTGGATAAGGAAACTCAACTGCAGCTGTATTGGAAAGATCTGTTGATAGGATCGACCGGCACAATAATGGATTCATTAAACATGCTGCAAATTTCATAAATAATACAGACACGATTTAGATCTCTGGCATTTGGAGGTTCTTTGTTAATGTTGGAACACATATACAATGGCCAGCAGGGCCACAGTACACATACATACACACTATGAATGAGCAGGAAATGTCTGTCTTCTTGTATGGAGTGCCTGTTTGTATGGTTCTATGTCCATTCACCATCCTTCTTCTCTCTCTCTTTGTGTCACTTTCTCTGTTCCTCTCTCTGTCACACACACACACACACACACACTCTCTCTCTCCTACTCTCTTTCTTTATATCTTTATCTCTCTTTCTCTTGCTGTCCTTCTGTATTTCTCTCTCCCCTCTCTCTCTCTCTCCTTCTCTATGACTTCCTCTTTTTCTATCCTAGTCTCTCTCTCGGTCTGTCTTTTTCTTGCACATACACAAACTTGGGCTGCCACCCATGTCCTGATTGTTATCATTTATTGAAAGTTAATGTGATGAAGCATGTTATGGTAATATGAAATCAACATACAGCCGTTCATTGAATGTTAACGCAATATGTGTGCGCGCCACATTTACAGTAATAAGACCTTTGAAACAGTGCATTAGTGCTGGTAAGAGTCAAGTCAGAAAGACACAGATTACTTGGAGGGGAAATTGTTCCCTTAGGCCACAGTGGTATGAGCGTATATGATCGAAAGACGTGCTGGTGTGTGCTGAACGATAGTGGCTGCTTTACGTGAAATGTAAAATAAGTGATTTAAATGCATTTTTAAATCACACCTTGAATATAAAGTCATCGCAGTGTCAACCACGTGGTGGCCAAATGGTTAAGCAGTCATTTTCTACTCCATCTCCGTGTAATTATCCCCTGTGGTTTGCCTTTTTTTTAGAGAGCGATGAGTATGGTCCAGTGTTCATCCAGGAGCCCGATGATGCCATTTTCGCATTGGACTCCGACGAGAAGAAAGTGATGATGAGCTGTGAAGCCCGAGGCAATCCCCTGCCCACGTACAGGTGTGCTTCCGCCTTTCCTTGAATTTCAATTATTCAAAACTACTAAAGTGCAAGCTCATTCATTGTTTAACATCCCAGAAGGAATCACATTTGAAATCGACCCTATTTCTGCTTGCAGCTGGTACATCAATGACACTGAAGTCAATCCTGAGGCCGATTTCCGCTACACACTTATTGACGGCAACTTGATAATAACCAACGCTAGTGAGATCACCGACTTTGGGAAGTACCAGTGCAAGGCCGAAAACAGCTTTGGAACGGTTCTGAGCCGAGACGCCCTACTGCAGTTTGCCTGTGAGTATTTTTGCTGGCCTCCATCGTTCTGCATTAGTAGACCCTTAGTAGCGTGACCGTAGCACGTCAGCATGGAACTCTTCAAGAAGGTTTCAGAGCAAGATACGAAATGTAAAAATATATATTTTTAGCACCTCGGGCATTATTTTTAGAAGAAAAAAATATGTGGTTAGCCTAGCTAGCTGCCGAGATTACTCTCACAAGATGTAAATGATTGGCTTCCGGCTTTTCGTCCCCGACTTAAAATAGACCGATTTTGGCTGCAGCGGTAAATAAACACTGTCTGATGCTATGTTGTAATGCTGCATTTAGCTCCCACAGGCTTCCACCTCTTCTACCTCCAAATTGTCCTATTACGGTAACAGGGAAAAAGGGGGCCTCGGCTCCACGCCTCCGCAGTGAAAAGGAGCAAAACAGCCCGATCCTCCCGTTAGTAATCCCCCTGGCCTAGCTCCAGAACGTCATCACAGGCTAGGGAAGCACACTGAGAAAGGGGCCAGGGGCACTCCGCTTGTTGAAAAGCACATTGTTGGTTTTACTTACAGTTTTCCCCGGGAGCAATGACCATAATAGCCTTATTGGCATGCCTACAGGGAGCTTATTCTTCTCTGTGCTCCGTCTGTGGACTCGTACCAGAAAAATACATCTTGTAATGTGATGTTATGGGAGATTTTTTTTTTTTGGGGGGGTGGCTTTAGTTTGTGCAAGGCAACTGAGGTGTTACTGATAAAATGGACCACTGAGGATAAATAGCGGGTGTTGCTGTCAGAACAGTGCTCCGATATGGTCCTTTGTCTTCAAATAGCTGGCCGCGTTAGCCTTTCCTGCGCGAATGTCCTTTTGACTGTGTCAATGAATTCTTTGACCATTTCCTCCAGCTGCCTAGACACGGCTGTGTTTGCCTTACAACCATGGAGACCATGGAATGGTTATCCAATGGTTATCACGCTGGATCTGTCTCGTGGGATTTCTGTTGTGTAACAGAGTCTATCTTCACCAAAGTTTATCGGGTTTACTGTATAGGGAAATATTTGGAGAACCATCGTCAGTAAGGCGGCTGTATGTTCTAAATTTCTTTGTGTGTGTTTCCTCTGGGCTTAAACTGAAATGGTTGGTTTCAATCGCAACGCATCGACCCTCAGTTTAAAGTGAACAGCGCTGTCTTGCCTTTGTGAGAACGAGTGCAATGGAGAAGGTTGGAATGGATGATCATAGGAGTGTTGGGCAGGTCTTCTTGAGAAGCTATCGGGGGCCTTGGATTGCCCTGACATAAAGAAATCAATAGAGGCTGCAGCCTGCTGAGCTTTGCTGAGCTTTACTGAGCGAGCCCCACCTCCCCATCACAGGCCTTGTCTATGTCCTCCTCTCTTTCCGTGAAGGCTGGAGCCCATGCATGTAGAACTGCATATGTGCAACTGACACCCACACTTCTCAGAATAATAGTGCTGATCT
The DNA here is from genome assembly GCA_036023535.2 of Galaxias brevipinnis. NCBI lineage: Eukaryota > Metazoa > Chordata > Actinopteri > Galaxiiformes > Galaxiidae > Galaxias > Galaxias brevipinnis. Next base: position 2,385 of record JAVQIZ010235625.1, on the reverse strand, counting down.
AGGCCCACTGACCACCAGGTCGTTGGCATCGACCTGAACAGTAAAAAGGTGTGTGTGTGTATGAGTGTGTGTGTGTGTGTGTGTGCACATACAGTACATGTGTGTAGTTGCCTGCATACCACAGTGTGTGTGTGTGTGTGTGTGTGTGTGTGTGTGCGTGTGCGCACATACAGTACATGTGTGTAGTTGCCTGCATATCACAGTGCGTAGGAGTGTTTGTGTGGGCCAACACGCCTCTTCAACTGTAGGCAGCCACAGTACTTACACAGTATTATTTAATCACTTAATCATTTCCATATTTCCGAGTCATATATTTGTGTCCACATTTCATTGAAATGGCTCGCGGTCGAGTAGCTCTCTCTCCAATCCAAAGTCAAGTGTTCTGCAGTGTACATTTAGATGCAGAGCCTTTCTTTCTCTTTGAGCATGACGAATGGCCACCATTTATCACTGAGGGTCTTTCTGTGCCTTTTTGGCATGGCTTAATCCTTTGAGCTGTCGGGAGCATCGACCACCCCGAAGACGTCGACCACCCAGAGTATTTACCTTCATACCCAACACGTTCATTCAAAGAATAACTTGGAAGTAGAAAAGCAGATATTCCATAGCTTTTATTCTAGAGGTCGTGCCTTCGAGAGTTTCTCTGGACTACTTCTAAGCTCGCTACATGTTGCCTGCCATCTTTCGTCTGCCAACCGTCCTTACTTGCTGCCAGTACACCTCGCTCCCCTCTCTCACCGCCGAGCCGCCGTTCACCATGGTCTGTTAGCATCTGCACAGCGTCTCTAACTCGCTATACAGCGGCTCAAAGGGAACCAGAGGGGAGGACTGAAGGAGCGACCTCCTTGAGAGGCATGCATCAAGAGGAGGAGCAGCCCGGGGGGGTTCAGTATTCTCCTCACTGGTCGTGTACCGACTCCAAACCCCGTCCCAGTTGGACCTCTTTTCCCTCTGCTCTTTGTTTTTGAAATTCAGGAGCTGGTGAACTCACACATGGGCTATTTTCCAGCCCCCCCCCCCCCTTTGAAGGCAGTGGGGAGAGGGGATGCCTCTGATCTCTGTCCCCAGTGAGATTATCTTTTCCTTTCTCCTCCTCCTTCTCTTCCTTTCTCGCTCTCTTTGTCTCTCTCTCTGTCTCTCTCTTTGTCTCTCTCTCTGTCTCTCTCTTAGTCTCTCTCTTTGTCTCTCTCCTTGTCTCGTCTCTCTCTCTCTCTCTCTCCTATTGCTCGTTCCCTCTTTATAGCTCTCCCTTGCTTTAACTGTTGCGTCTCTGTCTCTCTCAAGCTGTGTCTGAGTCTTTTTGAAGAGCAGGTATTGAGCCACAAGAGCAAAGAAGCATATGTGCTCTATTGGTATAAGCCTTTTAATGTAAACTTTTCTTAAACAAATCATTTCAAATATATATAAAATAAACACATATGGAACAAACATGGGTTTTCTGTTACGTATTTAGAAATGTGGTACTTTTTCTAATGCTTTACCTCTACATTGTATTTGCATAACGTGTTTAAACAAACGTATATTAAAATACACAGTAACGAAAGGTGTTTTTATACATATATGAGACTTATTCAAGGTTATAGTCAGCTACTTTGTGGGTGTAGATCTTGTCTAAACGAAAATAGCCACTTTTAGATTGACATATATTCATGCATATGAATATATTTTTGATTTGGCCCATCCTTATCAGATAATGACCGTGTGTTTGTTGCATTATTAAAGAGACGTTCGTATTGATCCACTGACACCCAGTCTCATCTTACACAGGCAATGGATTGGTCAGGGGCATGTAAGAGAGCACTAGTGAACAGCCACTGTCAATCAGCAGATCGTAATCGTCCTGCCTCTGACATTTACCCCCTGACAGGGGCGTTGTCTTCTTTTGTCTCTCTTATGGAAGACACTTTCACAAAGCAGAACAGTGTATTCACTGCTGCGGCCATAAATTGTCAATAGTTTACTGGAACAACCTGCCAATGAAAGTTGTCAGTAAGGCCTGTTAAAACGCAAAGCTGTGTCTCACATTTACAACCCTGTCTTATGCAGGAATTATATATTTGAAATTATACATTTACTTGTCTATGCGTTATGTTTATGTGTCTGCTTCGTTCAGGGCATATTGATTTGTTGACTTCACCACCTTTTTCTGTTACTTTTAGACAATGCTAAAGAACCTCTCTCTGTCTTTGTGTGGGGTTTCAGTTTTTGTGGTTTTCCACCTACCCGACAGTCCTTCTCTGTGTCTTGCTCACTTCCCCCCCCCCTCTCTTTCTCTCTCTCTCTCTCTCTCTCTCTCTCTCTCTCTCTCACTCTTTCTCTCTCCTCCTTCCTTTCTCTCTCTCTCTCTCTCTCTCTCGTGCTCCCTCTCTCTCCTTCTCTCTGTCT